>JASVER010000051.1:5016951-5190405 GCA_030449065.1 Oceanodroma leucorhoa
GGTGGCCGCGGGGAGCCCCCGGGTGTCCGGCGCTGCGGCCGGGCCTTCCCGGCTGGCGGCCGCCCCCGGCCCGGGGGAGGCGGCGGGGAGAGGCCGCGCCTGGGCTGCTGCGGTGCTGTGCGGTCTGCCTGGTTTGGTCTGGTGGTTTTCCCTTCCCCCCCCTCCCCCCCTCCCCGTTTTTTGTTTCTTTTTCCTTATTTTTTCTTTATTTTTTTCCCCCGGGGCGGCTCGGCCCTGTCCGTCCCGGCGGGATGCGCCTCTGTGTCAAAGTCATACGAATGGGAAAGTGTCCTGGAGCAGTTCAGGCTTCCATTTTGAAATCCTCCGAATAATGGGATCCTCCTCCTTATGTGTTTTTTTCCCCAGGTTGGCTCCGGAGCGTGGCCGCGGCCATGCCCTGCCCGCCCGCTGTCTGGCGCGGCGGGGGGACGGGGTGTTCGGTCTGAGATGGCTGGCGGGGGGCTGGCGGAAGCGGGTGATTTACATAAGGGCCTGGGACTCACTTGGGGCTTAGGTGTTCAATAACATACACAAAAATGCGGGAAGACCTAGCAGGGTTCAAGTTACAGCTTATCAGACTAGCTTTTCCTGGGCAAAATGGATAGGATTTAAAAGTCAGTTGTAGATTGCTTCTCCCCTTAGTTCACAGTTATTACAATATCTGTATTAATGTGTTGTTATCTGCGGGGATTGTAATTTTCCTTCTTAGAATCTTTCACAGAGTGGAAGATCTTACTATTGGGCACTGCTTTTTCACTTTGCATTCAGCATTAATTGCCCTTTATTAATTTTTCTTTATTGCTCTTAAGTTATAACCCTAAAAAAAACCCCAAATTATTTCTTTTAATCTTTTAGTTGCAGTATGGAGTATCAGCTGTTTCCCAAGAACGTCATTAGCTGTATACAAAACCTGAACGTTTACAACTCTGAGCCTCTTGTCATAAACCCATCACACTAGTTCTTACTTTAGGCTTCTCTGGACCCATTTTGATCCCCCCAGCCCCGAGGGACAAACTCTCTGAAGGGTGTTTCTCTTGTCGTTACACTTGATCTGTGTTTTTACCCAGTGGAGTTTGGGATTTTTTTGGCACTATACTCATAGCAGGCATATTCTGTTTGGACTTCAGATTATTATTCTTTTTTCACAGCTGAAGGAATATCAGCAGAAGAATAGCCCTGGAGCAACTGCAGGAACCAAGAAAAAACGAAAAACTAAAGAAGGCAGTAGACCCGAGACTCCCACTAATGATGACCGGCAGCCTCCAGAGAACGTGAGTGTCTCATTCTTTCTCCCAAATCATTTGCCACCTCTTTGTTCTTTGGTTTCCTGAACAACATGACTAGAGCCAGGAAAGGGTTATGCCGGTGTAGTACATGGATGGCGTAGATGCCTGTGTGGCCAGTGTACGAAGTGTGCTACAATAGTTAGCAACCGCCTCTACTGGGAGGTGCACGCTAGAGTCGGGGTGCGTGCCGAAGCAGTGTCTGATCATACARTGCTGTCGCGCAGCTCTGGGTGTGTCCAGAGCTGCTGTTTTGAGGTGCGKGCGCCTAACGAGCTGGAGGATGCTGGTTTCTTTGGATGCCTTTGATTGATGTTTTCTCTCTGTCCTTTTCTGAGCCGTTTCTCTTTCCCCTTTTCTTTCGCCTCCTTTAGATTCAGAACATTCTGAAGGTGCTGGTGTCAGACCTTAACCGCTCCAATGGGGTAGCCATACCCTCATTGGACAAGAGGAAGGTGAGGCAGTGCTCGTGTCCCTCGCAGCGACTCGCTCTCCCTACTGCATGCTTTGGGTTCTGTTTACACTGACCTCGATTTATCGGATGGAGCCTTGTGCTGACATGTCCACTGTCAGTTGCTTGAGTTTTGTTGCTGTTTTTATTAACATGGAGCTATTTGTTACCATGCGTTTCCATTGCTCGTAAGTGTTTGTTTCCTTCTGGTTGTGTCAAACTTAACATGTGAAAAAGTGAACCTTATCAAAAACTCTTCCTTGAGACAGCTGAGCTTTGAGAAAAAACAGGAATTTGGGGTGAGGCAATAAATTAGCTGAACCACTGAGGACAACTGCAGTAGGAAGAGGTTGTGTTTTCTTAGTCTGTATTTCTCCTGTTCTGCACATCATTGCTTTATTTCCTAGAGCCTCGTTTCTGAAGGGCATGTTTCTGCCCATCTCCAGGCAAGCAGCTGCCCTGAGTAAGCTGTCTAGTTATTCCAGCCAAGCCATTTTATGACAGGCGATGAAACTTGCACAGGTGATGTACAGTCTGGCAAGTACCATGGGTTTAAATATGTTTAGGCAGGAAGTCAGATACTTCCAGTCAAGCATTTACAGGCTTTAGCGTCTTCATATTCCCAAGCTTCTGAAGAGGAAAGGGCAGGAAGTACGCCAATAAGCGATAGAAATGTGTTCAGGAGCAAAAGTAAAAAACCAGCCTTTTTAAAAAATGCATTTCAGACAGTCAGTTTATTTAAATAAAGCTCAAATTGTGATAGAAACTCAGGGAAGTCAAATTTTGGAGCCCAGAATTTTCTTCCAATTTTGTTGTACCAAAGCTGTGCTTTTCATTTTCACTTGTATGATTTTGGTAGCTTACTTCCCTGCCATTGTTTCAATCTAGTTGTCACAAAGTAACTCATTATTRTATTTACTGCATATCCATGTGTCTCCAGCAATAAATGTAACTGTAGTAATCACCAGGGGTACCAGAGAGATGCAGTGAAACCTGCAAGATGGGATGGAGTTCACTCTGAATTGCCTTTGTATCCCTTTTCTCCTTTTTTTGGGTGATAATACAGCAGCGGTTCTGTCCAACACRCAGAGTGAACAGCAGAAAGTTCCTCCAGCTGGACCTTGCATGTGTAGGTTGCGTATCAGTAGAACTTGAGTGACGTCAAGATTTATTTACTGCAAGCTTCGTGGGTGCTGGATGTGGCTGTCTAGCATCAGAAAGCATGTTTTGATTGAAGTTTCATTCTTGCCATRGGGACTGTGTTCACTTAATACTCGTAAGCTCAGTGTAAGTTAGATCTTGGAGAAGGAGACTTGTTTCACATTGGAGGGTGAGATGAAGATGGGTGGTCCAGTGCTGTTGCTGTGATGGCATTTGGTCTTGCAGTGAAGACCTACCTGTGTCTACAGTTTTAGTCCTGTTCTGAAAATGGAGAATTTATTACTTCTATTCATTCTTGTTTTCCCATTTTTTTTTCTCTGCTTCCTTAGCATGGAGAGATACATTTTGATCTGATTGCCTGTTATGGAATTTGTGGATTATTGTGTCTGAGGTTTTAGGAATAATTTGAAAACTAATCTTTAATTGCAATATGTAATGAAAGAAAGATTCCTCTTTCCAGTTGCCGTCTTGTAAAAATCCTGAGTCAGGAAAATGCTGTTCAGAAACTCACTTGATGCTAACAGGGCGGAAAAGCTGACGGTTAGCATCTGAGCTTCTGCTGCCATTGGTGTCTTAATGTGGGGCAGACCCCTCCCATCTCACCCACTTCAGCTTTCTTGGCTGTGAAACACAGAAAACCCAACAAAATAGGAGCCTTTGTGTGAAAGCAAATGGATCTTACTATATGCTMAGCTGAGCAGAATTACTAACTTTTTATTCTACATTATTAGAACCTCACAATGCATAATTTCCGGATAAGTGTTTTGCTCCTAACTCTTTCTGTTTCCAACAAATTCAGCTGTTCAAATAGTTTTGGGTTTTTTTTTTTTTTTTTNAAGTGTTTTGCTCCTAACTCTTTCTGTTTCCAACAAATTCAGCTGTTCAAATAGTTTTTTTTTTTTGTTTTGTTTTGTTTTTTTTTTTTTTAATTTATTTCAAAACCGCCTATAGTGGAGGAAGAAGGAAGGAGTTCCTGTGGTTAAGGCACGTTACTGGTTTTTGCATCTTGAAGCATTAAGCAAAAAGAATGTCCTGATCAGAAAAAAATTAAGGAAACATTTTTGAGATGTACTGGGAAAGGTATTCCTTCTGTCCATCTGATGTTCTRTATTGACGACTGAACCAATAAAGGTGAAGTAACCTGTAGCTGGAGGAAGTAAGGGAATTACTGACCTACCTATAAKCACCTAACATACATTGCTCCTTGAGAGCACAGGTATCTGTCCTGCTAAAAAGAAGTTGAGAAAATTCTATTTGTTTCCCTCTGCAGTCTTCCAGCTTATTGCTTTCATTAAATCTGTTTTCACTGTTACTGTATTCTTGCTGCTTGTTTCGTGGATGAAGTGCTGAGCAGGTAAACAGGGAATGCCAAGAGAGAGATTTCTTGTTTCCTCTGAAGTGCCAAAAAGGAAGTGATTGAAGTAAGAGGGAGCTCTTTCAGATGGAATAGCAGAGAGCTGCAATATTTTGGTGGGGTTGAATGTTGAAAGATTATCTCATTTGCTTCGTAGTGTTGTTAAATGATGACTTACCGGAGCTGGATAATGAAATAAAGCAAATTGCCATAAAACACCAGAACACTGCTCTGGGCCTTTATGGCTCTCTGATGCTGTACAAGGTAGATGAAATGGTCCAGTTCACTGTGGCTTGGTAGAGGTGTCACCAGATGCTATTCATTCTCCCACGAAGGCTGGATGAGATCTTGCATTGCTGTCCAGAAATAGTTTTTTGGCCCTTCTCTTTTCTATTTAGATTCTTCTAGTCATGGGATTCATAGCTCCAGCAGGGCCACAGGCACCTGCTCCCAGCCACGCTGAGTTTGGCCTGTTCATAAATGTCTTGCTTCTAAACTTGTGGTTCCTGGCATGCCACAAACTTCACTGAGTTTTAGACGGAGCATTTGAGTTTGACTAACCCAGTTTTCATGTAGTCACTAACCTGTTCTTTTCCATCTTAATTTGCATACAGTGATCCGTGTTTTCCCCAGACACATCTTGAAGGTAGTGCTTTTCAAAGCAGAGTGACTACCACCTGGCTTTGCGCTCGCTCGCTTTTTGGTGAATCCTTTGCAGTAAATCTAGTGTGTGAACTTACAGTTGGGTGACATTATTGCCCCATGGTAAAGAAGCGAGTTTGATTATGGGCCACCGGTTCTTCAGACGGGCTCTGAGAGGGCAGGAACAGTGTTTGTTCGTGGATTGATGCAGTCACCTGTTTGCTCTGGGGAGAACACAGATTCCCTTCCACATGTTTCTAAATGATTGATTGTTTACATCTGTCTGGTTTTCACAGGCAGATCACAAGGTGATGTGTTCATGTGTGTTTTCATTCATTTTGCATGAAGGCTGTAATTTCTGTGATGTGTTTTGTGACAGGCATACTTTGACAGTGATGTTGCCACTCGTAATGCTGAACAGCTTGCTACCGATGTCCCTGTGCTATCTAACAGCAACAGTCTACCTAGTTGTGGTTCTGTTCTGCCTGCTCCTGGGAGCATGCAGCTGACACAGGTTTGTGAATCATCATGAATATTGCCATTGAACCATTGCATACTGGTTAGCGATACCACATTTCTTCTGAGAAAAACGATCTTCATAAATATGACCTGACTAGTTCAGATTTTCTCCTGTTAAAAATATTACATTCTCCACTCTCCATCTAGTCATCATCTGTCTGAGGGAGCAGAGAGAGTACTAGCGTGCCCCTGCGTGTCCCAAAGCTGCTATTTTCCTTCCCATTCTCTCCTATTTCATTAGCAGAAAGTGCCCTTAATAAGACAGAAGGTCTCCAGTCAGATCAATCTGCATTTCCTTTCACTACTTAAAGATTCAGTTGAAGTTTTTCCCAGCAAAGCAAAGCATTGATTATACTGATAAATAGTAACAGCAAACATAAAGCCTTAAGTTTCTCCATTCCAAGAAACCGGGGCTCACACCACTCAGAAATTACGCGTAAACCAGGACTGAGTTGGTGGTTTTAAGTTCATCTTTCTTTGGGAAGCAGTAATTGCAGGTACTGCGGAACCCGAGCCCAGATGTAATCAAGTCTTAGTGACACATTCACAAATGTGACTCCCATCTTCTTTTACAGGCTTGTAAATTTTTGTGTTTCACTCCACAGATTCATGAAGCTGAGGATCATAAAAATGCTTTGGATGAGAACAGGTGAGTGTCTGTGTTTATCAAACAGGTTTGCAACAGGATCCCAAAGTGTCCGACAAATTAAGGTTTTATTCCTCCCCAGTGCTGTTCTGATTGGGGCAGTTCTCTGGGAGAGATTTTCATCGCAAGGTCTTTTGTTGTTCCCAGGTCTTTTTCATCAACAGAAAGTCTCCGCCAGTTGTCTGAACAACTCAATGGCCTGGTTTCTCAGGTACGGCCTCGTTTTGATCCATTTGTCCTATTAATTCTCTTGGTGTTTGATGTGGAGCTTTAAGCAGTCAGCTCAAAAAAACACTCTCCAATCTCAGAGGTGTCTGCAGTCATCCTACTAAACAATAAGATATTTAAGCGTTGAGAAGCAAAAAATCCTGGTTTAGGAATGTAAAATTTCAGCAGTAGGAAGAAAAGCAGAGTGGGATGAATGAACAGCATGTATTCATGGAAAGATGTATTCTTGATTTAGTGGAAAAGAAKCTGAAGTCAATCTGCATAATTCACATCAGTTTGTCACAGGGGGAGTCTGCATCTATCCTTAGCCAGAAAAGTATGTTTTCCGTACCTGTCTGTGGTACTTTGAAGTGAAAGGTGCTATAGAAAGTATTATTACCCTAGTCGGTTCTTACTTAATAGCGATTTGGTGCCTTGGGGAATAAAACTGACTTACTTGACTGGTTTACTTCTAGTCTACGTCGTATGTGAATGGGGAAAGTGCTGTTTCTTCCACAAATATTAAGGAAATGGAAGTAAGTTGTTCTCAGTCTATCATTTTTTTCCTTCTTTCTTACTTGCTACTGTTGATCACTTATTGGGACTCTGTGCTTACAGCAGTGTTAATGAGACCTAATTGAATGCACAGTTCACATACATCACTGTCTAGTGTGGTCTTGTGCTGTAATCGGGTAGCTGTGGTCAACGGTAGGAGGCAGGTCTCGGAGGTGTTTCTGGTTTGGGGACTGGGGATAATCTAGCTTCCAGGCAACTGCAGTTCTTATTTCTGATTCACTTTTATGTCAAAATGAAGCCTCGGCAGAAATGGATAAAATATGTAGATGTCCCAGCTGCTTTTGTTGAAACTGTAGATTTTGTTTTGTTTGGAGAATCTGATTATATCAAACTGTGATAATGATTTATTTTTCTGTCCTTTTTAATTATTGCTTTTTTCCTCCCCTCCTCCTCTTCTGCTCCTTCCTTTTACTCCTGTCTGCATGTGCCCATCAGACACGTTACCAGGAGCTGGCAGTAGCCCTGGATTCCAGCAATCTAACTAACAAACAGCTCGTTACAAAGATAGAGGAATTGGTAAGAAACAATCCAACCGACCAATTTGACGTTGTCTTTGCTGCTCCTCCATGCTCTCTGGGTGTCTGCAAGGTTATGGGTTCTCTCGTAGTGCCACAAGGAAGGCTGCTTACACAGCACTTTGTAAGGAACAAAATGGGCTGTATGGAAAACGTGTCAAGAGGATCAAAGTCTAAGGCCACTTGTGAATGTGTTGGCACATCTGAGGAACAAGAAACAGAGTTTTGTTGTTTCCATTTAAGTGTGCACTGTTGATCTTGTCATGCTTTCCTTGGGTGATAAGCATCCTGATAAAACAGCTATTTCTGGTCCTGGTCTGAATCCYTGAAATACAGAATTCTGGTGCTGGCAGCAGTGTGAAAACCTGTTTCTGCAGGTGGTGRTGCTGTTCTAAATATATCAGCAGAGTGGGAGCAATAGGTCTAAGAGAGAGCCTGGGGCTGGTTTCTGATCATATCCTCAGCTTCTCTTGGCACGATGAATGAACTGCTTTGTCCTGTGGCCTGCATGGATTCCCACTGCTGCTTTTCAGCCTTCAGCTTTAACACTGCAAGAAATGCAGCTAAGTGGACTTGTTTCAGTCTGAAAAGAGCCTTTCTTGTGTGAAATACTTTTCCCCATTTTGTTCCTCTCTCAAACTACACTTTTCCCAAAGTTCAGCATTTCCCAGTGTATCCCATGACCCCTTTTGTTGTTTTACTTTTGGTTTTGGGTTATTTTTGTTCCATTCTGTTTCTTTCTGTCTTTTAGCTGTGCTGCAGAGGTACCTGGTATAGCGCACTGCCCACCCAAGATTCTCCTTGTTTGCCTGGCATTRTGTAGGGCCTTTGCTGCATTTGTGGTCTTGCCTTTGCTTTTCCTGGTTACGTTGTGCGCTGGCATTGCTAGAATCAAAACCTCCAACTCATCACTCTTCCATCTGTAGTCATGTTTCAGAATGCATTGAAGTAGCAGTAGTAAAGAAACAGCTTGGCCAATGTCCACTCTTTGGGAAGGGGAAAAAGTACTAATTACGTAGTTACTTATGAGGCATCTGTGAGAAAACTGCCAGGGGAACAGCAGTAGCAAATGGCAAACACAACAGCACGGTTTGTGTGGCAGCCTGTCTCTTTCACCCTATATCTAAAGATGCATTATGTACAGTCAACAACTCTCCAAATATTTAGAATCATAGAATATCTTAAGTTGGAAGGGACATTTCACCCCTAAGATTGAAATTGGCTAGGACAGAATTATCCCTTTTCTTTGCATTTGGCTTCAGCTCTTTCTCATACCACCTTTTGCAGAAGCCTGCCAACCTAAGTGTGGCTCTGCATGACTTGAAGGCCAGTTGTTAAGTGGGATAAAGGTCTAAGGTCTCAGTTAAAGGAAAAGACTGTGTGTTGTGTTTAGTTTTTTGAAGGGGGGGGGGGTTTGTGTGGKTTTTTTTTTTAAAAGCATTTTTGGTGATTATCTTAATACTCCAAGATTACTGTGATTAATTTCATAGATGTGGGATGCAAGTTTAACTGAAGTTAGTGGATGCTCAGATATAAACATACAGGGGTTTCAGTAGTGGTGTTTGAGAAAAACTGGTAATGTACTGACCAATGAAAAACACATCTGGCATATAAAGTATGTTAGCGAAGGGAGCCCCAAATCTATTATTTTTAGTAGCTAAGATGCACTTCCTAGTCTTCTACAGAAAGGATAATGGAAATTCTRTTTGCAGTAATTGGGCATGTATCCTACTTCATTAAAGTGAAAATGTGTTTCAGCAGTATGAGAATATTTTCTCTTAATACTGGTGCATCAATTTTCTTCCGTAGAAACAGCAGAACCAAGAAGCAGTGAATCAGCTGGAGAAGGTAAAGTGTCTTTTTGGATAGATACAGAAGTAGGTGTCTTTTTCTCTGAGGACTAGAAAGCACAATGGACTGTGGCACAGACCTACGTGATCTTCTCATATGTTAGATTAAGGTTCATTTGTAGCATAAGGTTGAATATTTTGACTTCATGAGTTAGGCCTGGCAGGTAGCGTTCTTATTTTGACAAAAGTTAATATTTAAATGCTCAAGTATTGGAGGACTGCAGTGGAGGCAGGAGATTACAGTTTAAGTCCTTGCCAGCAGTTTGCATTCCAAACACCGCCACATTTATGCTAGCAGTGATTGCGCTATGTTGTCATTGCCATTCTAGGATGGATAAATAATGAAGTAGTTCAAATAATGGAAGACTGAAGTATGTCTTTAAAAATACTGGTATCATTTAGATGATGGAAGTACTACCAATGAATCACTGCTTTTTTAGTTTGACATAAAACAACAAGGGTTAACTATTTACATTTTTGTGCTGAATAGGCATCGTTTGTTTACACAGGAAAAGAAGGAGTTTGAACAGAAATTTTCTAAAGAGCAAGCAGCACTGAGGGAACAGCTACAGGTAAGGCAGAGCCTCCATTACAGTATTATCACCTGGCTTCTGCTGTTTTCGGGATTACTGACCACTCACAGTCTTCATCCTGGAAGCCACGAGTCCATTCCTTCAGGAAAACTGGGAGTCAGTCAGCCAGACCGTACTTAACTGCAAGAGCTCTTTACCTTTACTGAATTATTCTTTTGTGGCAACAGTGACGTTGCAGTTACAAGCAAAGAAGTTTTGTGCTGAGCTGATCTTCCTTTCCCAAAGGTTCATATCCAGACTATTGGAATTCTAGTTTCTGAGAAGTCTGAGTTGCAGACAGCCCTTGGACATACTCAGCAAGCTGCACGGCAGAAATCAGGTAAYTGACTGTGAGCGCTCCAGCTCAAGCTGTTGGTTAAACTGTGGATTTCAAGTCACAGGCATGATAGTTGCTGGCAGCCAGCTCACAACACTCACTGACTCCTTAATGAGCAATACTTGGCACCGTCACCGCTTCTGTCATCACGGCTGCCCCCAAATGGGAGCCTGTTGATCCCACGGCAGTTGAGGTTCTTTTGTGCATCACTAAAGCCCTGTCAGCCCTGTTTGGGCCTGKTGACTACCCCAGACTGTTCCTTTCTGACTTTCTTCTGATTCTTTTAAAACTTTGTTCCCTTTTCTCCGCCCTCCCTCCCACACAGCTGTCATGTTAATGTAGGTTTTACCCGAGCCTTTCATTCTGAACTAAATTTGAGCAATTTATTCTATTGGGAAAAAAACCACCCAAACAACATATTGTCTGTTGTTCTGCAAAGGAAGTTTCATCATCTCCCTCTAAAAGTGAGAGAGGTAGTTACAGAGAGCTTTACTACCCAGAGTTGCTAGTGATTCACCTGTAGAGCCAGGAGTGGAACCAGGTCTACTGATTTACAAAGCTCTGTGCTGCCGTAAGAGCTTGTTGGCAAAGTAGAAAGTGCTGTTCAGCCAGTTCCGAAAAGCTCTTTGTGGCCTAGCCTCAACTGACTCTGCTCTGACTTGTTCAGGAGAGGCTGAGAACCTTGCTGCTCGTTTACACTCATCTCGCCAGAGGGTATCGGAGCTAGAACGTACTTTGTCCTCCATCTCTATGCAGCAGAAGCAGTCAGAGAAGGTAAGAGTCACCTCTGTTTATTGCTTAACCAGCAGCTCTGCCTTTGGCTATTTGCTTGTCACTACACTACTGCAAAGTCTGTAGTCCCTGCTTAGAGGAGGCAGAAATTATCCTTGTTAATTGTTAATTAACCATGTAAAGCCCTGTATTCTCCATGATCAAGGCAAACTTCACTCAGGTTTCTGTGACCACTAATCATATGGTCCAGTTGCTGTCTTCAGATCTGACACCTTACTTCACGAGTCTCGCCAGCTCCACRCAACAGGAGCCTCACTGAGACCTTGTCCCAGGAGGGTCTCCATCGAACAGACACTTTAGTATTGATATTAATCCAGGAGTGTGCAGAAGWAACCTCATGTTCAGTTAGTAGCATCACATTTGAAAACCCTGAGCAGACTTATTCCTGGCAAATTCAGGAGGTTTGAAGCAAACCTGTCCTCAGGATTTTGCCAAAGTTACGACCTTTTCCACTTTAGCTGATGTGCTAAAGGTGAAATGAAGTATTTTTTGAACATCTTATTTGTTTGGCTAAAGTCTGTAAATGAATCAAGAATTTCCTTTTTCTCCAGCATAATAAAGAGCTAGTGAAGGAGCGAGACAACCTGAAACTGGAACTGTACAAACGAAGGTAAGTCCCTTCTGCTTGTTACTGCAGCGTAACAGTACTCTTCTCAGTAGAGCCATAAAACATAACAAGGGGCACAGGTGGTGACTTGGGAGGTTGAATATTAATATTAAAAAAAAAAAAAAGTCACTAGATGTGATGTTTCTGTGATTCTAGCTGCTATGAAGAACTGGATTGTAAATTTATGACATGGGCATCAGCAAACCCACAGTACATATAGTGATGCCACTTTAATTTTTTGTTTGTTTGTTTCAGCAAAAGTAGTGATGAAATAAAGCAGCAGAATTCAGAACTGTCAGAGAAAGTTCACTCCCTGRTTTCCAAGAACTCAGCTATGAAGTTGGATATGGAGGATTTGCATAAGAAACTGGAAATGGCTGAACTGATGATTCAACAGGTAACCATAATACTTCTGGGATGTGAGGGCAGATCACACTGATCATTGTAAGACTTTGCTTCTGACAGTGGGGGCAAGACTTAACTCGTGTTTTTAAAGGAAGCCACAAAATCCCATCAAGACATCCTCTTAGTAAAAGGCTTTCAGTGAGGCTTCTGAGGAACAGAAAGTCCACRCTCTAAGGAGTTGGGGCAGCAGATTGAAAGACATTGTGACGTTGGTCTGCTAAAAGAGTGTTATACAGTATGAGAGGGTGACTGAACATACCAAGTGTGAAAATASGTTGACTTTTCCTGCTTGTATCTGTTCAGCATTTTGGTTACTCAGTTGTGCAGTCTCACTGAGAAACCAATTGAGCAGGGGTGGTGTTTGTACTCACCCTAGCAGAAGGTGCTGAATTGGACAATGGCAACTTGAAGGTCAGCTGGGGAAAGGCAAGAGAAGCAGCCAGTTGAAAGGGAATGCATGAAGCCAGCTGTTAGCAGTTCAGAGGGCAAGCTTGGTGTTAAGGTGAGCCTGTGAGCCCCCGACAGTGGCTTAAGTTACCCTTGAAATAAAGCCAACTGCTGCTCTTCTGGGAAAAGTAGTGTCTCAGCTGAACCAGCCTTGCTACTTAGTCCACTGACACGTTCCAGACATTGGCTTTAAATTCCTGACATGTTTGACAACCTTTAAGGTCACAAGCTTTTATACCATCTGATCTGTCTGTATAATACAGACTCTGAAAATGCACAAAGTTTCTGAGTCAAATGATTTGATTAAAGCGCATCTTCTTAATTAAAAAAAAAGAGTAAATGTAAAATTGGTAGGGAGGAGTTGCCCAGTTCAGCCTGTTTTACAGGCCTAAAATCTAAGCTTTTTGATTTTAATCCCCCTTTTTTTTTTCTTTGAACTTCACTGTGAGTTGGAGCTCTTTAAAGAACTGTAGAAGGCTACAACGTGGATCATGTGGCAGGTTACTATCAGGGGAAAGGCTACGCAGAAATTGAGTATTAACATTTTGCCATAACTTTTTCATTTTTGTTGGCAGTTCTCAAATCAGGCAGGGAGTCTGGATGCAAACCAGCAGTTGCAGATGGCAATGGAGGAGAAGGCGAGCCTGGAAACCCAGGTTGCTCAGGTAAGAGGCTGTATGAAATATAATCCAAGTTTTGATGTCTGTAAAGAAACTTGTGTGGCAGAAGAATGCAGCCTGAACTTTGCATTAATGCTGTTCTCTTCAAGCTTTATCCCTTAAGCAGTCACTGCCAAATTTATTTAGCCAATACGATTTTCTTTGTGTTTTGTTTTGAGCAGCTCGCAGAGTCACTTCACCAGCTCCAAGCAGAAAGAGATCAGTATGTAGAGAAACTGAAGGAGGAGCGGAGCATTTGGCAGCAGCGGGTACAGCAGCTCTCTGAGCAGGTAACATCAGGGGCAGTATCACAGTTGCTCTTGACAAACAGGCAGGAGTAAATGCACCACAAACATTGTTTTAACTTTCACTTGTGTGGCCTTGCAGGTCCACACAATGGCAGAGGAGAAGGAGAAGCACGTGGCCCAAATTCGGGAGCTGGAAGCCAATGTTACAGAGCTGTTGAGCAAATCAGGTAGGGCTTCCAAAGTGGGGCTCCACGCTGCAGAGTACCAGCTGGTTAACTCTGTCCCCACTGTGCAGGAACTTCTGCACACGAGGTGCAAGTAGGTCTGATGTTCTGAAGCYGTGAAGGCAACTGAAAGCCTGGTGACCCAAAAAACCTTTCGTCCTAGCAAACAGCAAGTGAACTACTTCAAATAATTGACCAGCAGACAGTTTGTGTCTTCAGTATCTGCCTGACTGTACTGTCAGCCTCTCTGGCCCGGGAGTCTGGGGAGGCAGGATGCTCTTGCTAGGGCTGTGAGGGAGTTAGCAGCACACGGCAGGATGCTGTGCTTGGTTTTGGGTCATTTTGCTCCTTCGTTCCTCTCAATGCCCTGCAGTGAGGATTGGATACTGCAGCTGGTGATACMTTCTGGGTCGTAGAGCCCTGTAGGTTGGGGTATGCTTTGTGTACGTAGTAGCGATGTGTATTACACAGCGATTTAACCCTTTGACAGAGCTGCTTTTSATTCCGTTTCCTCAGCAGATAAGCCCATGGATATTGAGCCTTCCTCACCAGCAGGGCCCACAGCAGCTGAGCTGAGTCTGCAGGAAGAAATCCAGCAGCTGCAGCAAGAGAAGGAGGAACTGCATGGGCAGTACCAGGCCCAGGTCCGGGACAACGAGCAGCTGAGCCACCTCAACCGGGAGCAGGAGGAGCGGCTGCTGGAGCTTGAGAAGGCTGTGCAGCGCTACAACGAGGAGTCTGTGGACAGACAGCAGATCCTGGAGGACATGCAGAGTGACAAGGCCACAATCAGTAGGGCACTGAGCCAAAATCGGGAGCTGAAGGAGCAGCTGGCTGAGCTGCAGAATGGGTTTGTCAAACTGGTATGTCTCTTTCGTGCATCTTTTTCCCACTGCTTCCCTCACTAGTGCAATCCTTTTGTAGCRCAGATGTAAAAAACTGGCAGAAGCATTATCTGTCTCTTGTCCTCTGAGGCTTCTGTGATACATACTGCCATGCCAGGAGGTTCCCTGGAATTCCTTACTCCCTCAGGTGCTCTGGTAGATGAACCAATCTTTTCACCCAAAGCAGTTTCCTTTTCCCGCTCATCCCCTGGCAGTCAGGCTGTTTCTTTCCCCGAGTATTCCTCCTCCCCTTTTACCCTTGAAGATACCAGTTTCCTGTTCCCTGTATTTGCCCGTGAGGAAGAAGTTCTCAGGAGTCTTCTCTCCTGCTGCTGTCATCCTTACCCGTCCTGGAGCTGAATCCTTACTCTTGCTTGCTTCATTCAGTGTAACAGCTTCCCCCTTGGGGCCCTGGCAAACTGACACATGGTCTGGCCATTGATTTTTCTTTAGTCCTTTCTGAACTCCTTGTTTTTGAATGTCTGTTGCTCTGTTTGGGATGTGCATACCACCCATCTGCTTTGGAGCTGACAGGCTGTGTGATGTGCCAGGCCTCTTCTTGGCACTGTCCCAGCACCGATTTGGCTCTTTCCTTGCTCTTCTCCCATCTTCTGAAGCTTTCTGCAAGTTATTTACTGCCCGGAAAGGTCAATTTATGGCCCTTAGTTACACCCCAGAATAACACAAGGGATGGCACCCTGTTGTATGGGGAATGAACACGGTTTATTGAGAGAGTATRTTTATGGTGGTTGGGGCCATTTCCTTACACAGTGGTATTTGTCTCGCAGACAAATGAAAACATGGARGTTACAAGTGCCCTACAGTCAGAGCAACATGTAAAGAAGGAGCTGGCCAAGAAGCTTGGGCAGCTGCAGGAGAACCTGGGGGAGCTCAAAGAGACGGTAAGCAACAGCCGGTGGGATGGCAGGGCAGGTACGTAGCGGTTTATGCAAACTGCTGGCAACTTTCCAAACTTTGATGGAAGAATGGAGATTGGTATTGTAATGATCAAGCTGGGAGCCTTCCCCCGTCGTCTGCTGTCTGATGTGGGGGACCAGCATGTGGGAGCAGATGGTGGCTGCCTGCCTAGTTGGTGGCTTTGGGRCAATGTTGACAGTTTGGATCAGCTTTTCTGGCAGAAATGGTTTGATGTGATGGATCCATCTTGTTATGTTAGCTGGAACTGAAAACACAGGAGGCTCGGGGACTGCAGGAGCAGCGGGACCAGTACTACAGCCACTTACAACAGTACACCGTGGCGTACCAGCAGCTGTCTGCCGAGAAGGAGGAACTGCACAAACAGTACTTGCTTCAGACACAGCTCATGGATCGGCTACAGCATGAGGAGGTCCAGGGGAAGGTGACAGTGGAAATGCACCTGAAAGAGCTGCAGCAGACCAAGGTAACAGTAAAAARGGGCAAGTGGAAAGATGGGAGGAAAAATGCTTGACTACATTAAGTATTAATTAAGCAAAAGCTTGGACCAGACAATCTTTCGCAGTCCCTTCCAACCTGGCTGTTTTATGATTCTGTGATTACACCCTGTGCAATACAGCTGAATACTTGTCTGGAGCAGAAGCACTGCTTTTTTTGTGTGTGTGTGGTGCTGCTGCCTGAAGATGTAGTGACTGTTTGCAGTCTGGCTTGCACAGGTTTCAGTGATCTTCTGCTTCTCTCTTGCAGGAAAGTCTGGAAGCTGTAGCTAAGGAAAACAAAGAGCTGCAGGCCCAGATCAGTCAGTTAGCAGCAGACCTGGATGGCAGGATTTTGCACCGACTAGATGGTGAGTAGCTGCAGCTGGTCTCCAGGGAGGAGGTAGAGCTGGGCTCTCTGGGGTATTACCTCTTTGTTCACCTTCCTGCTTTTACAGGAGATGGAGTTGAAAGTGAAGCAATGACTGAAGAAATCCAAAAATCTTCATTTGTGATCCCAGAGAAGTTTGAAAGCCATGAAGAAATGGTGAGTCTTAGTGGGTAGAAAAGGCTTTGGTGTTAGTTCTAAACAAACATGTAGAAAAGGAGGCAGGTTAAACTGCAGAGAGGTTCCAGTGGGTGCAGGGAGTAGGCTGTTTATCGGCTGTGATCCCTACCAGCTGAGGCGCAGTAATGAGGGAAGTGTAACAGTTCCTTGTGCATAGCAGCAAAAAAACCAAGACTTGTGGAGCATCCTTGGCTGGAAGTCTGGCAGTGGCTTTAATTATGAAGACAACTCAGCTGGCAGAGTAGCTCTCTAATTACGATGATGATGTTCTCTTTAGTTTGGAAGGCAATTTGGAAATGGTGTAGAGTATCTGCTAGATTTTTCTGTAAGTGCAGTCATAATTGGAAAATACTGCGATCAAACAGATACCATGAGAGCTAGTATTTAACCTGCATATTTGTACTACTTGGGAATGAGAAAAGATGCAGTAGTTGCTGCCTGGTTTAGTTCCAGCGCAGTCACTTAGTACTTTGGTTTCGTACCCATAAATAAAATGGGGTAAACTGTTACTCTGTTTGTCCCGAGATGCACAATTGACGGTGCTTCGCACAGGAGAAGCACTGATGTGCATACTCTGGAATTCTTCGTAGGTCGCTTTCTTGACATCTGCCATGTCCCAAGTGGAGAAGGAGCGAGAAGATACAAGGCAGCAGCTGGCTGCTCAGAAACAGCAGTGCAGAAGCCTCCTGCAGCAAGTAGCAGCTCTGAGGCAGGAGCAGCAACATAACGTCACGCTGGGTGGAGGTAAAAATTTGGTGCCGTTTGGGGACAGTGTGAATATGGAGGCATGCCTCGGCCAGCTGCACTGGCCCGTGAAACAAATCTACAGGTTTTGCGAGTGCATCATGTCCAAGGAGGAACTGTAAATTACACATGTCCCTTCCAGATTCCACTATGGATACCGTTCCAGTGGAGGTTCACGAGGCTTTGAAAACTGCCATGGAGAAACTACAGGTAAGCAAAGGATCTCCTTTCAGCCCCGCTACCCTGCTCAGCTGGGCTTCCATCCAGTGTCAGACTCTTACAGCACACACAGATTGTAGGGGAATAAGTAGCAGATGTTCCATAATAATAGGCTACTTCCCAAAAAGCTTATCACTGCTTGTCTCAGCACAGGAAGGCTGGCAGCAGTAACTCCCCTCCCAGCCCCCCGCCAAGGACTGTGAGTATAAGGGCCCAACACTCATCAGTGGTCTTTTTCTGAAGAAATAGCTGAAAAACAGACCGAATATCTTCACCCTGCTGGGATGCAGCAGGTGGTCTGCAGCCTTGGAGCCGAGTATGACCAGAGTTGTGCTGTCCCAGCAATGAGAAGGTTAAAAGGCACTTTCTTTCATCAGCCCTTCTGCTTCCCAAAATGCAGAGATGCTTTTTTACACCTTCTCTAGTGTGCTCTCTCTCCCTTCTCTGTTCCTTTTTAGCATTAAATTGGAGGTAAGTTGTAAAGGCAGCAAGATTTGTTCCCTAGTCTCAGACCAATGTGAATGGAGGGTGTCGTCTTTAACACAGGTATTCTCTGTCCATGAAGCAGTTCAGATGATTGATATCAATTTTTGTGTTCAGTCCCGTTTCACAGACCTGATGCGTGAGAAAGCTGATCTGAAGGAACGGCTAGAAGAGTTGGAACATCGCTGCATACAGCTCTCTGGGGAAACAGACACCATTGGTATGTTTAGGCCACCCCAGCACAAGCTAAAGCTTGCTCAGTGCATTATTTATTTGGGGAATAGAAGGTCCCCAACAGCTTTTGGAGCTGGAGCCCTCCAACCACCTAGCAGTTCAGGTCTCCTACTGCTGCCTAACTAGGCCTGATCTCCAATCCAGGGTTGGATTTGCTGGATCCTCACGCCACATAGTTCTGTGCTCACCGTAAGGCTTATACCCCTCTCGTGCTAACGCTTACTCCTTACGCTTCTCTTGTATTCCAGGGGAGTATATTGCATTATACCAGAGCCAAAGGGCTATCCTCAAACAGCGACACCAGGAGAAAGAGGAGTACATCAGCAGATTGGCTCAGGATAAGGAAGAGATGAAGGCAAGGAATCTTTCCTGTAGTACTACTGCAAGCAGGGCAGGCCTGGGGAGCACTTGCATGGTCCAAACCTTCACATGTTCTTCAGCTAGCTTTAACCTTGAAGTTGCCAATTTTGTGACAGAGGCAGGACTGCAAACCGTAGTGCAGTGTTTGTGGCCACAGGGATGTGTGTGTTTCACAGGCTTTCTTTTACTTTGGTGCAGATGAAACTACTGGAACTGCAGGATTTAGTGATGCGTCTGGTCAGGGAAAGAAATGAATGGTACAGCAAGTATGTAGCAGCTGCTCAAAACCCAGAGCTGTTAGCAAGCCAGAATGAAAGCGTACTTCCAGTGGAGAGGCGCATTGAACTGAACGCTACTGATGGAGAAGGTAAGCTGCGGCCAGGACAAGTTACGTAAAATGGAACAACGTGAGGTCTGACTTGTGCGTGGATGGGARGAGTTACCTGCCTGCCTTGTCTGTGTTCCTGACAGGGTTACGAGAAGTGAATTTATCGGATGAAGCAGAACAAGAGGCTGCTGTTCTTCATCAATCCGGTTTCTCCCCAGTTGACAGTAAAGCTGCTCAGCCAAGCCAAGAGGACCCCACAGCAAAGCAAATAATGCAGCTTCTCAGAGAAATCCAGAACCCTCAGGAGAGGCTGGGCTCCCTGCTGGAAAACCCCTGCATTCCCTTCTTCTACCGTGCTGATGAGAACGATGAGGTCAAAATCATGGTAGTTTAAGTCAACGATAAATCTTATTTACAGCAATTTTCTATGAGCCTGAAAGGACTTAACTGACTTGTACGTGCCCGTACCTCTGCTCAGTGCCCTTGGTCAGAACAGGTATCTACTTTAAAGACATCAGGAAAGAGGAATTTGAGCATCAGACCTCATCTTCCCTTTCTSTTTCTTCTGTTACTTGGTGTGCAGACTTGAACTAATCCTGGGAGGCAGCTGGTGCTGGCACTTCACCTGGGCCAGGTGCAGGCCGGGGGAAGGGGATCCCATGACTTTGGGCAAAACGCCGGAATCCCTTATCCCAGACTCTGCTGCCAGCAGCCAGCGTGACAGCAGCAGTTCTGATCCAGCACTCATGACTGTAATCGGCCTAGTTCCTTCCAGGGCTCCCAAAGTAACTAACTTATTCTGGTAACGAACTCTTTGGACTCTGAACAGGTTGTTTTTGTTTCCTACCATGTATCTTAAACTTCCCACTTCCTTCTGCAGCCTGCCTCTTGCACCTGTATCTGAAACCAGCCTCGTCAGCCTTGAACAGCCAAGAGACAGGCTCCTGGGCAGCGGGGCAGCGCTCCAGCCCCAGTTACTCTCACTGCTAGGGGAAGGGACCGAGGGTTGCCTTTTTGGTTACTTGACAAAGCTTTATGTGATTCTTGGGAGTGGGGTGGAAATGTAACTGCACTTTGAAGGATGATGTGTTYCACTTGTCTGTGTCTGAAGGTTTTATTTATTTTAAAAAATGGGAGAAATAAGTAAAAGGAAACCACTTAATAAACATGCTTCATTTTGAATTTCTGGACTCTAGGGGTTCTAGTTCTCCATCACTTACATTTCCTCCTCTCCCATTTTGGTAAGGAGTGCATTAGATGGGTGGAATCCAAGAACCTGTGGCCCTTGTTTAAGCTCCTGGGACACACATCAGCAACAGAGGTATCACCCAGCACTGCCTTGATGGTGTAGCCCTAATTCTAAGGAGAGAACAAAACATGGTCCCCTGAAGCAGCAGCAAAGCAAAGCCCTCAGGTGTGCAAGTGCTGAAGTGAACTGCATGTAGATACCCTGCAACTAAACTTGCCTTTCAGGCAAGAACTGCCTCTTCTTAGGATGGCTGGTTTCAGCAATGGAGTTTTAAGAAAACGGCAGGGGAGATTTAAGGGACACGACCGTCTCAGCAGTGCGATCCAAACGCCCGAGCCTGGCTAGTGCCTCGAGAACCATGCACCACCTCCCTGTTAGCCTGGCAGGAGAGACGCAAGCACAGGAACACAGTATCAATTTTTGGGTTTGTCAAGAACAAAAAGAGAGACCGTTCATTTCTTCTGTGTCCAAGTTGGTCAAGCTTTACACGGCATGGTAGAGAATGCAAGAAGCAGATTAAGTTGTTTGGTGTTTTTGGTTTTTTTTTTCAAATAGTTCACTTGCATTTTTCCATGTCAAAAAAAAGTGTACACAGAACAATTAGTGCTTTCCTGCGAACCCACCAGGGGAAGATGGAAGCTGTTATTTGAACTCCTTTCATTTGAATGGCACTAGTGCTGTCTGTTTCTAGCACGACACAAGTAACATGGGCTCCCAAGCTCCTGGCTGCATGGCTTTGTGTACATAGTATCTCTGTAAAATGCTGTATATTCCTTAAAGAGAGACTAAGCCTTTTGCAGTGTTTGTGCCTGCTCAGGCTATTTGTAAATCTGTATCATAACTAATGGGGGCAGGGCTGTGATTTAATACAGAGCATTATTATAAATGGAATAAATATTTATTGGGTGTTCTACTCTAGTACCGTGAAGGAGACAAGAACAGTGAAGAAGGACTGCAGTCTGTTGCAGAGGTGACTTAATCCTGTTATAAATTTGCTTTCTGAATAAATTTAATTCAGATGGGCACCAACTAGATATATTTGTTCTTTTCAGATCACCTGGGAATTTGGCAAAAAAAAAAAAAGAAGAAAGAATTGTTTAAGAAAAGCTGGCCTGGCATTGATGCCCGTTTCCCTTTGCTGCCATGAATGTCTTCCTGTAGGCAGACTGCTGACAAGCCTGAGACATTTGCCTTGGCTAGCATTTCACATCCAGACCCTAAGTTCAGATTCATTTTTCACCCTGTTCCCTTGAGGAGTGTTCCCCTGACCCCACCTTTACCTGGAGTGAACTAAGAGCAGACGCACGGGCAGGAACTACTGTTCAAGCTGACACACAATAGCTTTAAATTGGAGCAACTGAACCAGCTCTGCACTTTTAAGGAAAAATAGAAAAATACTTCTTAAAGGCCATAAGCACCAAACAGCAGGAAACAGCTGTTAGGCTGGGAAAAGGACACTTGGGCTTGTCAAGGTTGTAGACAAGTGGGCAGGATTTTATCTTGCCTGGGCAGGGTGGCAGGTATTCTCATCAGAATGTACTCAACCTTTGATAACCAGCAGGTAAGAGGTTTCTAGGTTTGCAAAATAAGGCTCTAATATTTACTTGAATAAATACATAATTTTGCCTTCAAAAATATAATGTTTTTAAGAACAACCCCACATATATATAACACCAGGGATAGATGGAACAGTTCCAGTGAGGGAAAAAAAAATAGGGTAGGGCAAGCAATGGTTATTGCCTCAGTTGAGTAGAAGCTGAAGTTACAACCCATAAAAACATGCAAGACAGAGATAGCTAGAACATACACAGGAAGGCAGCACTAGGGATCTAGTCCATGCACTCAACCCACACCACTATCTACTATGGATAAAATCTTCAAGGAAGTTTTTAGCTTATGAAAGTCTCACTAGGGCACCAGGGAGATGCCACAATACGACAGCCAGCTGTAGCCAAGAGGGCTAAATCGGGCGTCCGTATTACAGCAACCCCAATGCTCCTGGTTTCTTCCTGCAGAAGTAGTGCTGGAGCCCCTTACACAGGGGCTTAAGGAATCTGTTGCAAACATTGGGGTGACAGTGCTAAGTTCAGGAATTACGGAAAAACATGGTTGTCACTGCGAGAAGCAGTGACCATGATCCGAGACCCGTGGCACTCACTGTTTTGGCATGGAGACAGTAGGAACAGGTTTACCCAGTTTATACTAGGGGAGAAATCCCACTTCAGCCTAAAAGCAACTTCCAAGTAGGAGCTGGCCGTGTGTGTTAGGCTGTGGTTAGACTGCAATTCAGATACGGGCCCAAAAGACACCGCTTGACACAGAAACTACAACTCAACCCCTGCTTGCCATGTTCCAAACACCTTGGCAAAAATACCTTTTTAAGAACCAAGCAATTCTGTGTGCAAAACTCCCACCTTCTGTGTGTCCAGTCACTGAAGCACCTCAAMGCATTTTCCTTTACAGTGGAGAAAGGGAGTTAACTTCCACGTCTGACGAGCTGTTTCACTCTACTGCAGCTCCGCGATACCACTGCTCATGCAGATCTGTTCCACCTTCCCTATTAGTCATAGCACCTGCTCGCATGTATAGCTTTTTAAGCTCTATGGGATGAAGAGACTAGGTTATAATTAAACAGCTTGAAAACCACCCAGAGAAAGAGCAAGAGAGATGGTTTTATTCTAGTCAGAGACCTGCATTATACAGAAATGATAGTTTATTTCATCCAATAAACAAGAGTGACAGGTAGATCACAAACTGCATCACAGCTACTACCAGCACTGAGACAGTTCACCCACAAGTCTGGGGTAATACAATAACCCAACTGCACACAGCAGAGAATTTAACAATCAGCTCAAAAAACTCAACATCAGGATTTGGTTAACTTTTTGGATGTGCGTGTGTATATATATGTATATAGATATTCCTTCCCTACTTAAGTATTTCCTAA
The DNA here is from genome assembly GCA_030449065.1 of Oceanodroma leucorhoa. Lineage (NCBI taxonomy): Eukaryota > Metazoa > Chordata > Aves > Procellariiformes > Oceanodroma > Oceanodroma leucorhoa. The sequence continues at coordinate 5,039,875 of JASVER010000051.1, forward strand.
AATCCACATGGAAGCACAAATGGCTTTAAACACCTGGACATATATAGATTTTTCATCTTTTATATATATATTTATAGATATTTATAACAGTAAAGATATGTTTCTCATTACTACAATATACTTGTTTAACTCCTTTAAGCAGCTGGGAAGAAAAAAAAAAAAAACAAAACAGTTTCACTACAGTCACATCTGATATGTGTATGTCACAAAGTACAAACAAACCAAGCCATGTGAGATTCAAGTCAGACCATTCCAGGACAGAACAGCTAAGAGGCAGGCAAAGAGTCTCAGAGGGAGCAGGCCTACATGTCAAATGGCGGTTTTGGGCTCTCCGGGCGGGAGGGACTGGCCTTACCCGGCCTGCTGGAGTTTAAAGACAAGAAAAACAAAGAAAAAACGAAAAGGAAAAGGGAAGGAAAAGGGGGGAGAAGCAGTAAAACAGTAGTTAAAATACAGAAAGGAACTGGCATCAGAACAGTAGAGGATCCACAACAGAAGTTAAGAGCAATAGCACTGAAATAAGATAACTTCAATCTGAATCAGGCCTGGTTGAAAGCCTGCAACACAGGTGGCTCATTTAGCTCTGGTAGAGACACAACATCTGAGATGTACAGGGTTGATATATTTTTAATTCTCAAGTTGGTTTTTTTTTTTTTTTTTTTTTTAATACATGTAGCATGAAAAGTAAAAACCAAACCTTAAGAAGATGAGTTGCGATCAACAACGGTTACAAGTTTCCCCAAACACGTACCATCCACATGCAAGAAGAAAAGGCTACGGAAGAAGTCACCACAGTACCCAAAAAACACTGAAAGATGAGCTTATTCAAAGCAGAAATATTTTCAACAAAACATTACACAGCGAACTCCCTGAAAACATTTGGTTGTCCGTTTGCAAGGGGGGAGCAGCGTATCTATTCCCCTCGCCCTGCTGGGTTCAGGAAAGTCAGCCAAAAATGATGATGCAAGACAACTGCTGGCAGGAGCCAGTGCGTCACCAGCAGGATTTCCCCAGCTTTTCTGGGGAGCCGAGTGCGAGCAGGTCCACGTGCTCCCTGCACGCTGAGGTGTGTGCGCTCAGACTTCACTCTAGCCGGACTATGCCGATCCATTGAGTTCCCCCCTCTTGATCTCCCTGCCTCACTTTGATATAAGGTTGATTGCACTGTTCCCAACATGAATTTTTGCACCTTAGAAGTCAAACTAGTACACGGGACATTTAATCTGTTCCTAACGGTGTCACATGTTTTGACACTTTTGTCTTCTTAACTACAAGAAAAGAAAATAGCTACAGATCAGTCCTAGGTGCTACAGCTAACTGACGCAGGCAGGACACTTATCCAGGCTAGACCAGGCAGACGAAATAACTGGACGGACAGCCACCACTTGGACTTAAGGATGTCCCTGCGGCTGATCTCTCCAAGGAGCCTGTGTACTTCAGGGATCCATGCCACTGAATGAAGGCTACTCTACGCTCACAAAGCAATACAGGACGCATGAGTGAAGACGAAGAGTTCGATCACTATGCTAGTGTTTTACGATACACCAGGAAGGGATGGTGGGAGACAGATGGGGGATGGATGAGGGGAGTGACTGTGGCTGCGGAAGGGAGGGTGGGATGGGGAAGCCGTCAGCACGGCATTCGTCGCCAGCTGTCTACAGCCTCGAGTTATAAATCTAAGAGCGACGGTTCAGCCGGTCGGATTATGGTAGGTCGAGTAGGTGAGGCGGGGCCCCTTCTGCTGTGAAAAAGCAGAAAACAAAAAAACAAGAGAACACACACCGTGGTTAGCACAGCAATCGCAGTCAATCACACATGCTTCTCCACCTCGCCTGAGCCAGCAAGAGAATAAAACGTGAGGCACRAACTACCAGAGCGCAACTCCACAAAGGAGACTTACAGGTTTATACTGGGCCTCGCACTGGTCTTTCTGCACAGCATGGATCACCAGTAAAGCAATCCGCTGGACACCCAGYTTTCTTCCCCTCTGAAATTTGGTAGTGCAGAGATTTATTGCCAGTGAGTGCACTGGCTCTGGAATGAGAGTTGAGAAGCATGGACAACATGAGCTCCYGTATCAAGCACATGACAGTCACACAGCATGGATGGGGTCCTCTGAGACACGCTGCTGTCAGAGGTTCTTGGCTGGTTTGGAGGAGCACCTTCTTCCCCTGCCCTCGAGGCTACGGCAAGCCTGAGATTCCCTATTCCAATACATGATTACTGATCTTTGACGTTAGGGGCAAGCTTGCTGCTTTCAGTTCTGGTGCTCAGCAAATGCAGCTTCTACTTCCTTCAACAAGAGGAGCTTTGGCCGTTGCCAGTCCATTCTGTTTCAGCTCTTTTGCTGGTACTCTAGTTAGGTAAGTGGGCAGCAACTTAAGTGTTTGCCCTCTGCGTGGATTAAGTGTTCTAGGATCTCCTTCCTGTAAGGGACTGGGGAAAAACAAAACCCCAGAAAATACAAGGCAACACTCCTGCCRTCTCTCTCAACTCATTACTTGAAAGACCACTTCAGACTCAGACTACAGGCTTTAAGAAGTCTACAAATAATAAAAAAAAAAAAAAAAAAGTGTTCTGTAAGTCAGAGAGTCCAATCTATGTTTTTCCTTTAAAGCATGCTCCCTGCAGTGTCTGCAACCTAAACAGCATCATGATGGTGSATCATTACAATTAAACTGTTCAGTACCAAGCCAGAGTTGTTCTACAGCCCAAACTGCCTGAAATGCAAAGAGCAAACCCAACAGGATGTAGACCAAGTAGAGAGGAAGTATTTGCACTGATCATACAGAACCAGGTGTCACGGAATTAACGCCTGAACAATTCCACACTGACAAACTTTAATTTAGATTACAGAGGATCAACTGACTGCTGGAAATGAAGGCCCTCCCCTAAACAGGGGCTGAGGGAAGGGAGGGGAGGAAGGGAAGAGGCGCAGAGGAGGGTATTTGCACCAGTACAGTCTGAGGTAGGGAAGTCTTCGTTTTGTGCTGACTGCAAGTCTATAACCACGCTGGTACCAGAGGAGCTATACTCCCATAAACTGGGCCAAGCTCCCGCATCTTAGCAAATGAACCAGAGCAACTCTACAGTCCTGTTTATTAGACCTCAGAAGAATTTATTGTTCCATGTCTATTAAGCCCCAGATCTCAAAACAATTACAACCACTTGTTCTTTGCCTTGGGAAATGATACATAAGAAAGCTTCAGACACTGAAACATTTCCAAATGTTATTTCCCTGACTGAAAATGTCAATGGGGACTGCAAGGCCCCATTATCAGCATGCCAATCAAGTTACTGCTCCCATACAGCAAATAATGATGGGATTGAGCTAACCTGGAAATTACAACCACCTTGGAAGGATGCTGAAATAATACTATCTCCCAGAAGCAAAACTTGCAATGAGATGTCACAGCTGGGAAATCTGGGACCCTGAGCTCCATGACACGTGGGATCTGTGCATTATCTCTAAAGGGTGCTCATGATGTAAATGCAGCCACACCAACCATTCAATGGCTACTATTGTCACTGGAACAGTAACAGCACATGAATTAAAACCTTACAAAATTTCAGCTCAACCTTTCAACCTTTAGTGAGATGCCGTTGCACTGTCACATGCATTAGAAGGCATTTTTTGAGAAGCTTGAAGGGCTTTTTGCATTTCAGGAGCTTGGACAGGTTGTCCTAACAGCTTCTGTGGATTTACATGAAAAGGATGCTTGAAGTCGCTGAACTATGTAATGTGTTCCGGCAAGACAGGCCACTTGACCCTACCAGAATAAATAGGTCTGAAAGGAGCACAAGTAATCTTCAGGTAGATGGGCTGCTTTTTTTGTAACATACTATGATTGACTTTTTGCAGACACTTATTTCTCTCAGCACTCAGAGCATTTTAGGGGGGGGGGGCTGTCACTTTTTAAAGTTACAGCTTTTGTCTCTGCTCAGGTTTTCTGGAGACACTTGCAGAATCTGCCTGGTAAGGTTACAGAAGGCTGAAAACTGTTTTCCAGCACAAAAAGGGACAGAGAAGTCTCTCAAGCAACATTTACCCCTGAAATGCTGCTTCAGTCTGTCTCACTACATTGCTAGCCAAGTCCTTTTACATGATTGAAAAGTCACTTTCCTCTGTCAGGACAAGGAACAAAGCTTTGCTCATGGGGAAGCCTGTGGCAGTCTCCAGGATTCAGGAAGCAAGACCTTAGTCCTGGCAGGAGCCTGAGGAGACCGGTTACACTGACTATCGTGTCCCCTGAAGTCAGTCTTTCAAGCCATAGCCAGACAGAACACTGAGCTAATCATGACTAGAAACCAACAGGTTAACAGAGAGTTCTTCAGATAAGGACCCAACAGAGATGGTGAAACATTACACTTATTCCCTTGGGCTGCAAAAGGTTTTGGGTGGGATTTTTTCGGGTTATTTGTTTTTTGGTGTTGTTTTGGTTTACATTTTTTTTTATTTCCTTGGTGCTCTTTATGCCAGATTAAGAACAGAACGCCCCATAACAGCGAGTCCCAGAATGAGGTACAGACAACAGCAAGCCTCTTCCCTGAGGTTGTTCACCAAGATGCACGTTTCTAAGGCTGCCAGGGATGTCTGCAGCAGGCAGAGTATTGGAGGAAACTGCTGATTGCTCCAACACCTCCGCAGTATGTCATCAGTGAGGAGGGCTGACAGATGACGTCCTCAAAGATGTCAATCACTGAACAATCACTGCATTGGTTTGATGTGATGTGGCACCTCTCAGCTCTAACTGCAGTTACATGCAGCAGTAACAGACACCATCTGCTGCAAGATGAGGGCTTGCTGTGAACTCCCCTGCCCTGGAAGAGGGGCTTGAACTCACGCTGTCCTCGAGGTAGGACTTCAGCACACCCCCCCGCCTCAGCGCGCTCTGCCACAACCAGCAGCAACACAACCAGGGAATCTACAGAAGCTGCTGCTCCACTCCTCTCGGTGAGACCTTTCACTTCAAGAAACAACATCCACAGAGAAAGAGCTCAAAACCCCCACGCCTGCCCTGTTCTGCCCTACCTACCCCTTTGTCAATAAGGGCTGCAGGTTCCCAGGAAAAAGGCTCAGGATTTGCCAAGATCTCCCTCTTCACACTCCCACCCTCAGCATTAACAGGACAAGGAAGAGTTGTTGGGCCAGCACAGCACACGTGAGCCTGCCCCAGTACCCTGCTACTTCACTGAACGAGTACAGTGCTGCAAAATGCAGGGAGAGACAGGAAAGGGAAACAGGCAGGAGCTCAGGGCAGTGTCTGGGGGGATACAGATCGCTAAACCCTTCCTCTCGCAGGAGCAGAAGGCAGAGGAGAGAAGGCAGTTTGGAAGCGGAGGGGTAACCTCGAAGGTAAAGGGTCAAGTGGAGAACAAGCAAAGGGAGTTCGCTTCTAACAGCGATGATGGGACACAAGGATAACAGGGAACATTCAATGTCAGAGTTACCCTGCACTCAAACATRAAGTCCTGACAGTAATGACCCAAACTCCTCCTGCCTTCCACAAGCACTAGGGACACAGTGAGGAGGGGAGCACTTCTGCAGCCAGACATTAGACTCTAAGAAGAGGAGTCTGAACTAACAGCTCCCCAAGTCTCTATCTTGATCCTAACACAGCTGACAAACCAAATCGAAACAGTTCATTCAGCTGATCTCCCAGTCAGTGTGGATATAAGCCAAACGAACGACACACACAGTTTAGACCTCACTGCCAGAGCTCATTCCCCCATCCCACCTCCTCTATCTGGAAGCAGAGAAATGGTCCTCTAGTGACCTTAAGTCAGGTACCGAGGCTTTCCCAGCTCCTGCAGCTCAAGCAGCTGCTCTGTCTCTGATCAGCCAGTTTTTCTGTTCAAGACTCCTCCCGTTATGAGATCCTGGCAGAGGTGGTTCATTGGACAAGGGACTCCGTTACTAATACAAGAACTAGGCAGCAGAGGTGAGCTGCAGAGCAAATGGAGGATGGGGACACAGTGACTCATGCATTGCAGGGAGAGTGCAAAACGTACCGTGGCTGCCAGTCCTCAGGGGTCACTGATAGTGATTCTGAAAGACAACATGAAATCAACATGGCAGTTCAGACAGGTCAAGGCAGAGGCCACACAGACTGTCAGGAAGGTGGAACAGAGACACATGCGCTTGCACAGACACACATTCGCACGTCCCCCTCCAGAATACGGCACGAGGGTGCACTGCTGGGCAGGGCTGCACTCCGCCATGCAGGACTTTGCACACACAATCGCAGCCTCATCTTTGCACCCATCCATCCAGAACCCTGTTGTGCACAGGGGTGCATCGAAAGCCGTCGATCTGTTCACACACCCACTGGCCATCGCTCACTCACCCACCCAGCAAGCCCACTCACACATTCAGGCTGACATTCATACCTGCTGCACCAGCAGTATACCTCGGTCTCAGCACCCACCAGCTGGGCACAGGGGACTTGTCTCTCACTGAGGATTCCTGTCTTCTAGGACAAGAGGAAATGGCCTCAAGTTGCACCAGGGGAGGTTGAGACTGGATATTAGGAAAAATTTCTTCACCGAAAGGGTTGTCAAGCACTGGAACAGGCTGCCCAGGGAAGTGGTGGAGTCACCATCACTGGAAGCATTCAAAAAATGTGTAGATGTGGTGCTTCAGGACATGGTTTAGTGGGCATGGTGGTGTTGGGTCGATGGTTGGACTTGATGATCTTAGAGGTCTTTTCCAACCTTAATGATTCTATGATTTATGATTCTGACCATATTAAATGCTAGACTTGAAACAAACAGCTCAGGAAAGAGGGAGATAACATGCAGTCCTGAGCACAACTCAAAAAGGGAAGAAGCAGGTGAAGACTTCTATTTTGAAGGTCACAAATAATGAGATCAGCTACTCTGACCTCCTGAATAATTCAAGTCAAAGCTGTGTGAAGTTATGCTTACAGTGAKGCTGATCACTTACATCTTCTTCCTTAGATGTACCAAAGAACGGAGAACCCATTAATGCCTTCAACAGATTTTCCCAATGGTTAAGTCATTCTCACTTAAGCCTTCTTATTTCTCCTTTGAGCTTGCCTAAGCTTTCACCTACAGTTTCTATCAAAACTATTTTAAATTGAAGATACTAAATACCCAGAGGAGTATCTTCACAGTTTTCTTTCCCAAAGCAAATCCTCCTGCATAGCTCCCATAGGCACATATTCCGAATGCAGTCCTTCATTGCACACAGACAGGACCTTACATTGTTTGTAACTTTCAGCTCCCAAAAGTATGTATTCGGCAATACAGACTTCCATACCAGACTGAATAAATACTAAGTACAGAGGCAGGATGGCAAGTCAGTCTTGTTTTAAATGTACTTAATTATATGCAGGAAAACCGTCCTGTGCGAGAAAATGGACCATGTGGTGTTTATATGTGAAAGCATGTGTCTATACAATTAGGTTTATAAGAAATAAGTGGAGCAACACTTGTCTAAGTTCATCATCCATAAAACCAGATGCTCACACAAACTGGAGGTACAAAACCTGCCAAACTTCTACACGGGCATCAGTGTGCATACACACGCAAAGTACATCCAGCCACCACCATGTGCTTCCAGTTCACTACATAACACCAACTCCTACAGCAAAGCCCGCTCATGCCATACACAAGAGCTTTGTTCCTCTCACACGCGCACACACACACACTAGAGTAGCCTGGTTAGCAAGGGAAAAGATGAGTATTAAAAAAAGCAACAATGGAGATGGCATTCGTTCACCCATGGCAGAAGGACCCAAGTCCAAGTGCTAGCAGGGAACATTCTTATTCTATATACAGGAGAGGAAGAGAGAGTCCCTTGTCATTGGAAATTCTCCATTCACCAGTGAGCTCAAATGACAAGCTGGTATCAGGATCCAGAGGAGTCTACGAACAACTGGAAGAATCAGAGAGGGGGATCAGAGAATGAGCATCACTTCACAGCTTCTGGAATTACATTCTCAACTCCAGATCAGGGCAGTCCATAGCATGCAATCCAACCTACCATCTCTCCTTCTAAAGCAAGGGATTGCTCAGTTAAGTATGAAACASTTTCTTCCTCCACTCCAGTGCCGTCCCCTACCTTCCCCTAAACCCTTCTACCTCATGCAAAAGGCAGAAAAGCCATTAAGATAGGCTATGAGAGATTTCTTCAAAAAAGGCCAATTCATTTCAGCCCATTTGGGGAATCCTATCATGATGATCAGGTATATAGAATATTTTTCATGAGTGAAGAAATGAAACTGAATGAAATAAGAAGGATGTAGACAGAAAGAAGCATAAGTATACTAAAAAAAAAGCTGCAAAGTAACAGTATATGGAAAAGCAGGGTCACAAGAAGCAAGAGCCAAAAYACACAGCAGAAGCATGCTGACATCCATAGGTGCCACCAGCAGGACTGCAGTCCCCGGGGCAACACTGAGGCATGTGTGGACAAGTTACTGTGTGAGCTGCATCAAGGTGCATAGGGAGGACTGGGGCAGAGGCACCAAGAAAGTAAAACCATTTGCACACACCAGAGCCAGAAACCGGTCTATAATCTCTTTGGACTCATCCATCTCTGGGCTGGATACAGCCTGGCAGAGAACACCTCCCCTCCAAACAGGCAGTGCCAAGTATGAGCTGGGGCACTATCACAGGAGGAAGACTGAACCGCTTCTGCCATATACCATCATCACCCATTGACCAGCTGGGTGTTTCCACAAAAAATGGCAAAGCTTCAGACATGTGCCACCAGCACCCACTGGAGAGGAGGTATTTTCCACGAGGGAATTATTCCCTCTGGCATGCCATTGGTGAGTTTCTGGTTATGTTCATTCTTTACTCTGCAATTACCTTCTCTTCACAGGGAGACCAAATACTCAACATAAAAGCATTCCCAGTTCCAGACTGCTTCCTAAGTCCTGTTCAGGAACACGTGCTTAGCYGCACAGGGGATAATCCCTTATTACTACGTTGAAGTGTGTTTGAAAAGACTGAACAGGAAGGGAATTAAGTTTCCTAATGGGAAAGCAAAGCTGTGTGATTTGAACCCTCTAGACTGGAAAAAATGTTCAAGTTGATTACAGAAGGAACAAAAATGCCTAAAAAAATCCATTTCCCTGTCAAGTGATATTACAATACTCTCCTAGCCAAAAAGCATCTCAACAACTTAGATGAAGGTCTCTCCAACTCACCTTGAAGAACTCTGGGCCAGGAGAAAAGGGGCAACTTCAGACTTTGGGGAGCCCTACGCAGAGGGGAACTGCCTTTAGAAGTGTACTGTCACTTGAGTCCTGTGATTTTTTGGTGACCACCTCCTGCTTATGAGCAGAGGCATTGGTATGATTACTTTAATAAAGCCCTCGGGTACAAGCTCCTCTTTCCCCAACCTTTGCACAGAGGTTTGTGCAGAGAAGAGGCTGCCCCTGTGTTCTTGAGAGCTGCCTTGGCATTGCCTCATCTGTACAACGAAGCATCAGTGGACAACGATGCTCCTGCCTACGGACCCAATTCAAATAGTCAGACGGTACCCACACCATGCACTCCATTCTCCTCCTGCGGCCCAGGCAGGCTAAGTACTGTCAGGGCCACCACATAGCCCACCTGCGTGGAGCAGCGTTTCAGGACTTACCTGGGAACACCAGGAGGAGCACGATTAGGCCGAGAAGGAACCTGAGGTGGGGGCCCAAAGGGGTCAGGAGAGGCACCTGGCCTGGAGGGCACAGGGGGGGCACCACCCAGCGTGGACCCACCAGCAGGAGGTGGCCCAGGAGCTGGGCCTCGAGACCCAGGTCTGGCGGGTGGAACAGCGGGAGCTCTCCTCTGTGGCGTGGGGCTGGATGTAGGAGACCTGGCAAACAAACGGAGAAATTAAACTGCAACAACAGGCCTGGGATCCCTCTGTGTCACCATCAGGTCCCCACATGCTGCCCTCAGTGTTCCCTCTTTAGTTTCACATCACTTTACACACCACCCTTTGGCTTTCAAGGGCTACATTGGGCTTCAGGTTGCCTTCAAAGCTATTTCAGGCCCCATCTAACCTATGGGTTTAGAAGCCTCCACATCCTCTGTAAAGACGTAGCAGCCCCGCATAGCTTCCAAGGCCTAGGAGCCTCCCGACAAATACCCAGCACTCTTCATCCAGAGGGCGAAGAGGGGAAGAGGAGGACTCCCTGTCTCAGTAGGAGGCCCCAGCTAGCCACTGAAGAGGCATCAGGCAGGTCTGTGGGGCTCTCCCCCTGAGCCTCTGGTACCTGCGTCCAGATGGTACGCTCTGCACCTGCAGCCAAGAGTCGTCCACCGGTGGGGGCATGGGGGTGCTGATAGTGCTGGTGTTGATGTCCCCGATGATGTTGAGGGCCTCTTTCAGGGCATGGTACATGCGCAGCATTTCATCACGTCGCTGGGCCTGCTCTGCCGATTCCTCCATCAGCGTATTTTGGTCACCACAGGAGTACAGGTTTGCCAGCAACTCCGAATGGATAAAGTCCTTGGTCTGTAAACGAGCACAAAGAAGGAATCAATTTCTACTGTCTTCCCCAAAAGACTCCATTCTGTGCCCTCYTCTTCCTCCTTCCAAGCTGCCTTCAGTCTTTCTTCATTCTTTCTCTCCCTCCCTATTTTTCCCCTTCCCTGYGTCTCCCCACCTCCATCAACCACAGTGTGATAAGTACATTGTTTATCATGAGGTGCATGATTGTCTTCGGCATGAGGTCTCTGATGGTTTTGTTGACAATTGCCATGTAGGAATCCACCAGGTTCCTGATCGTTTCCACTTGTCTCTCCAGCTGAGGGTCCATGGAGTGCATGAAACTGTCTGATCCATTCTCCTCAGCTTCACTGGCCTGCGGAAAAAAGGAGAAACAGATTAGTTCTTCAAATGTAACAAAATTAGTTTTTCGTGAGAGCGCTAAGAGGAGAAAATAAGGGAACACGCAGGAAGCGCATGCAATAAATAAAACTTAAACTTACATTTTGAGCTGTGATTGTCAATGCACAGCTCAGCTTGTATTGACTTCTCCAGCTCAGATCTGAGGAGCTTTAACAGTAAAGCTGCTCTCTTAGTAGGAAGTTATTACACAAAGGTGAAAGGCAACAGAGACTCCTGACCAACGTTCACAGGTTATGGCTCTACTGAATACTCAAAGCTGTCAAAAATACTCAAACCACCGTCAGAGTGGTTCCAAAGAATGTTTATTAATATGGTGATAGGCGCTTTATATGTATCTAAACATAAATATATATAAAGCTGTCATTTTTACTTTTAATGTTTATAGCTTCCTGAAAGGTTCTTCACCTGAGCTGGGTTTTCCATGCCCAGATTCAGTTTAGACCTGGGAATCACTCACCATAAATTAAGCCTTACAGACTCTCCGACACTGCATCTTTATCCTCATCATACAAATGAGAAAACAGAGGTGAAATAACTGCTCAGCCAGATCTCAAGTAGATGAAATAACCTAGAAACCCTACTGATCACTTTAACTGCAAATCCTGCATCGTAAGTCATAATTATCTTTTCTTTCACACCAAGCAGATAAATCTCTTCCTGTCTGCCTGAAATGCATTGTTTAGCTTTCTGTAAGGTAAAACCTGGACTGTGCTGTTTGGCAGCAAGCAATCGCCCAGGCTCATCCATTTGGGATCAATTTCAAAGCAGCAAAGCACRAAAAACTGCTGCCTTTCTCAATGCTTATTTAAAAAACCCTTGATTTTATAAAGAAAAATCTTTCTTTTAAACTGTCCCAGTCTGAAGRATTTGCAGCAATGTAGGAAATTGCTTATCTTTTGTTTTTGGGAACAAAATACATGAGAAAGGGCAAATTCTTTCGTTCATTTGAGCTTTTCCTGGGAAGATCTTACATAATGAAGGAATGCAAGGTCTCAGTGAGAAACAAGGTGAAGGAAGTGGACATCAAACAGGACAACTTAAAAAAATGAAGGTCAAAAACCCCAAAAATAAGTTTGCACCAAGATTCAGAAGTCATACAAAAAGGGAGAAATAAAAAGAAAAAAGAAAACTCAAACCAAGAACAGAAACAAACAGTAGCAATCCAACAGAAGGTACAAAGAGGGAGAAGAAGCAAATGCCTCTCAGGAAACTGTGACAAAAGGAAAAAACAAAAGAGAACCATCCAGTGAGAGCCCCAGGGGGCAACACAGGCAGAGAGGATTAGACTTACTTTGTCCTTGTCCTGGCAGGCCAGTTTGAGCATATGTGGAAAAAATTAAAACAAAAAGGGACAAAAAAATAAAAGATGACTTTTAGTTGGTCTCAGAATGTGGAGAAAGTCCCATAATAGCACTGAACAAGCAAAAGAYTAATCCCACTAAAAAATATATAAATACCTAGATTACCCTGGAAGTAGCAGCAGTGAATTGTTTAGCTAAACTGAAAATCAAAATGGGATGCTCTGCAAAGGAATGGTATTGTTAGCAACAAAGGGCAATTTACTTACCTACAATGGCTATTTGTTATTCGTTACATAGGGTTTTGAGACAGTCAACTTAGTGATCAGTGTTCCTATGTCAAACCACTCCACTTGCACACCAATAGGTGGCACATGTCCTTCACGAGTATGTGTTTAAGAGGCCCAGTCTGGTCCAAAGTCAATTTGAAGTCATGTCATTGTTAAGGTCCGGTCCCTAATCCTCTTTTTTTTTTTTAATATCACATCAGTTTGTCAGGAAATGCTTTAGGGCAAAACCCACAATCTTCAAGTGTAACAGGAAAGATGAATGCAAGAAGTCTATTAGAAGCAAATAMAGATAAGCAATTATCACTTTTCTAACGGGAAAACTATTTATAGCAGCTTCCTCTCACAGAGGAACAGGAACATATACCACAATTCTCTAGAACATACTTTTAAAGCAGAGCATAATGCTGACAGCAAGTGTTGTGGGACAAGGCTAGGGGAAGAGATAAGAGGTCTTGCTAAAGTAGCATATTAAGCTATCTACACCAAGCAAAAGAAAAATTCAAAGAACATCCCTTCCTAATTGGGTGGGGGAAGGAATGGGAGAACAACTACTAATTAGCCAGGAAGCTCCTAAGAAGGCTGTACAGTAAGTGTTACTGAAAAGGAATGGTGCCTTCGCTCAGCAGACACATACCGCTTAGTAGTCAGGTAGTTAAATGTCCTCCTTATATGGGGAATTTAGTGCCCACAAAACAAGAGAGCTAGAAGGGTTTATCAAGGCAGTCTTCGCCTACTTTATCTCCCCTTTGATGCTGCCAGCTACTTTATCCCAAGCTTCCTTAAAGGAAGCACCAGGACATACCAAAAACTTAAATTTTTGTTCCAAAATATCCTCAGCTCAGGAAAGAGACAAACCTTCACGGACTTATTTTTAACATAAGAGGATGCAGCTATCCTTAAGATACATGCTGTACTCCTTCTYGTCCCATTATTATGGCTGTAACTTACCCCAACACGCTCTGGGTAGACTCCTGCACGAAGGAAGGAAGCCTTCCAGCTATCSACCTCCTCCTGTGTCTCACAGGCCAGCTCCAGCTGCCGGTAGTCCTTGTAAACATTCCTGAGAGGAAGACAAACATTTTATTCTTCTSTGTTGCAAAACAGAGATTTGCCCATCTTTGACAAAGATGTCAATGACCAGGGAATYGTACTATCATTTTAAGGCAGATACACTTAGTCTTTTGCTAGTATCCTCATGATGTCCCTGCAGAGGGGAAAAGAATGAATTTTTCATGAGCAARTTTAATATTCCCCAAATCAGTTGTGTGTCACCCACCCCAAGCCTCTAGCCCTACCCTGAAAGCCCCAATTTCAACAGGGCCTGAAAGAGATTCCCTTTTTAATTCTGCTCACAGAGGACTCAGGTTGGCTGAAGAAGTCGGCAATCTCCTATGGCTTTCCCTATTCACTCACTAAGAACAYTGATTATAAATATATACTCCAGCCACAGCCAGGCCCAGGTAACCACACCAAACAGCTGAAGACTAAGATCACACTGTAGACCATCCACTGGTGAAGAAAGAAAATGGTACACATCTGGAAGACCAGATGTGTACCATTAAAAGACCTTCTTTTAAAAAAGTCCCTCATCTCCTCCAAAAATTACTAACCTTAAAGGATACGCACATTTTTCCTGGACAGTTCTCCCAACACACTCGTCTCTACTCTCTCCTATCTAATATTACATGAAGCCTGTCCCTAACTTCAACAGCTTGGCGTGTTGAGATGTGAGCATACCTCTGTTCAGTGTTGAAGAGGGCAAAGATGTGTTTGCTGGACATGAACCCCTTCTCAACATCTCGCAGTTTCAGGTTATCCACTGGTAACATATACTTCTTCTCCTTCTCCTGAAAAGGGGATCAGTAACAAGTCACTCATTGCTCCAACAAAGCCTCTACTCTGCCAGCACGGAGGAGTCAGTCAGCAATGCAGCCCCCACATCAGCAGGGAAGCATTCGGAGGTATTCCCAAGTCAGGTCCCCTGGTCCCTTAAGWCTGTGAGAAAATAGGACCTCTAGAAACAAGAGTTTGTCCTTCCTGACTGCTTTTGTGATGTGGCCCAACAACCCTGCCCCATTAACTCCTCCAGGAGCAGGCAGCAGCATCGCACTGTCCCAATTCTCCCAGGCTGTGATCAACATAGAGGTCCTCGCAGCTTGGTTTCCTCATCCCAGCATGGGGTCGGTCAGCACCAAGACCCTCACCAGCCACTTGACACCCAGAGTGGGTCTGCCTGGGAAAGACTCCTCATACCTCTGTTCTGAGAACAACATTAAGGGGGGGAAAACACCGCTGCTGGTCAGAGAGGGGGCACAGCAACCCTCACAGCTCCACCTCAGTGCTTCACTTTTAATCGCTAAAAATCTGCATCCAGGTTCAAGAAAAGCCAGGCACATGATCGAGAAGCTGGTTTGGCACAGAAGCTATGGACTACATCAACTTAAATTCACCTCTTCAGAAAAGCTGACTTTCCCACTTCATCCTAGAATCATAGAATCATAGAATCATTAAGGTTGGAAAAGACCTCTAAGATCATCGAGTCCAACCATCAACCCAGTACCCATGCCCACTAAACCATGTCCCGAAGCACCTCATCCACACGTTTTTTGAACACCTCCAGGGATGGTGACTCCACCACTTCCCGGGGCAGCCTGTTCCAATGCCTGACTACCCTTTCAGTGAAAAAATTTTTCCTAATATCCAATCTAAACCTCCCCTGGCGCAACTTGAGGCCATTTCCTCTCGTCCTATCGCTTGTTACTTGGGAGAAGAGACCAGCACCCRTCTCTCTACAGCCTCCTCTCAGGTAGTTGTAGAGAGCGATAAGGTCTCYCCTCAGCCTCCTCTTCTCCAGGCTAAACAACCCCAGCTCCCTCAGCCGCTCCTCATCAGACCTGTKCTCYAGACCCTTCACCAGCCTCGTCGCCCTTCTCTGGACACGCTCCAGCACCTCAATGTCCTTCTTGTAGTGAGGGGCCCAAAACTGAACGCAGTATTCGAGGTGCGGCCTCACCGGTGCCGAGTACAGGGGCACGATCACCTCCCTGCTCCTGCTGGCCACACTATTCCTGACACAGGCCAGGATGCCGTTGGCCTTCTTGGCCACCTGGGCACACGCCGGCTCATGTTCAGCCGGCTGTCGACCAGCACCCCCAGGTCCTTTTCCGCCGGGCAGCTTTCCAGCCACTCTTCCACAAGCCTGTAGCATTGTCTGGGGTTGTTGTGACCGAAGTGCAGGACCCGGCACTTGGCCTTGTTGAACCTCATGCAATTGGCCTYGGCCCATGGATCCAGCCTGTCCAGATCCCTCTGCAAGATCTGCAGATCCTATCACTGTCTACACTCTAACAGGGTTCAGAGTAACCAATAAAGTATTATTTAAGCAATAAAAATATGTATCAGAAGATCAAAGAGGAGGTCTGGCTACAATAATACAGGTTTACTGTAAGACTACCTGAAGGTCTCCTGTGTTGGGAAAAAAAATCAAAAAGTAACTATGCTCATTAATGAAAATCTCATACTCTGCACTATTAGAAGCTCAAGCAATATGGGCACTTTATTGCTCGGTGAATGTTAAAAAACAGACTCTAAAATTCCAGTGACCAGACTCAGAGAGCTTTAAGGGACCCATTTTCCAGAGTAACTGCAACCACAACCCTCCAGTCTGGTTCGTATGAGACATCTCCAGCTAAACACAGAACAAGGCATCCAAAAACCAAACTTAACATTTTTGACCCTAGGTATATCCTTTTAAAAACCAAACTTGATCTTAATTTTTACATTTACATTCAGAAACTAAAGTCAGAAATCATCCTCCCTGCTTAGTCTCAAATCTGGATCTACAGCAAATTAACAGAAGTGACTTGGGTTTAAAGTCCCCATTTGGAACACCCTGTTCCAGCTGGGTACTATACCCCAAACGTAACAAGAGAGGGAGCCATCACACTGGTCTCCAAAAGGCAGAATGCAGCTATCCAAGACTGCAACAGAAACAGAGCATACTTTTGTGTCCAAGCATGCATGTGTGACTGTCCCCTTGTGAGCATCTTGTGTGTTTGTAGACCTTTCTTGGTTGGAAACAACAAAAYATGATTGCTCTCAGGGGAAACAAGAATGGAAAACAAAGATGGTCAGTGAACAGAGATCCTGAAGAGCTAGCTAGAAAAGAGGGGCAGGGCAGAGCAGCAGATAATGATGACAAAGCTGCTGAGCTCAAACACCCAGAGGATGGCAAGTCCAGCCTATCATCCTCTTAAGTTTCAGTTAAATTGACTTGAGTTTGCTAAGGATACCTGACACTACGCAGTTCAGACATACCCCAAAGATCAAACCATCCCAGCTCATTACAAAATTTACRTAACAAGAATATCCCAGAAGCCAGCATCTAGAAAATAGAAGAGATCACTTGGGTAGCTGCCAAACTCTCCATTCTCTCTCAAAGATGCCAGGCTATGAAAGCAGGAGAGCTCTTCCAAGCAAATTTCCCTGGATTTAATATTGTTATCAGTCTAAATTAGAAGTGGGCAAGCATTTTTGTGATGGGACATCTGTCAGCCAGGTACTGGTCTCAAAGCCACACAGACCACTTCAGGTTCTGTAAGCCACAAACAGCTTCCAGCTTTCTATTACTCTGGGTTATTATTATGCTGGTTGAGGTTGAACTAGTGACCTAGAAGTAAAGTACACCAACTGCTAAGTCCCTAGGCAAGACAGACCATCCCCCCTGCAGTCTCGCTTAAGTGGAACTCCCTGCACACACCCTGCAGGGTCTTTGGGCTAGTAAAAAAAAAAAAACAACTGATGTTATAGCTGTCTGAGAAAAATCATTCTGCATTAGAACCACAYCATTCCATAGAAATTTAGCAATGGAGTCATTCTTCAGGGAAAAAAGTCAAAAGGTAAGGGAATCCCGCGTCCCAGGTATGGAAATACATGCTCTTTGCCAGAGTTTCGACTTTCACCCCTTCCAAGCTCTTGCATAAATGCTGCCGTGTGATCAAGACAACACTATCTCCGCATGCTGATCTTTCCATACACCAGAGGAAAGATGCATATATCTGTCTGCCAGCGTAAAATATCAGTCCTCTGACTCYGAGGTAGCATGAGCAATCAAATGAAGGACACTGTTGCAAGGCAAGAAACCCCCCGCCCATTGCAGGGCAAGGCACACTGCAACAAGCCCCTGCGGCTCTCCGGCTCCCCACACTTCCCCCTCCCTATCCTCCATCTCAGTCTTTCCAGCTTCTCAGTTTTCAACCCAGCCTGTTTTATATCAACACACTGACTTCATTTCCTGAACGTAGAGACAGGAAAGTGTGGAATGAGCTGCCAAGGGCTGAGCCTCTCAAAACTTTGGCTGAGCCCTCTGCGCATATGTTAGCAATCTGGCAGTATGTGCGATGGCTGAATAGCATCCTGGCCAAGAGGGGAAAAGGGCTTCTCTCTCTAGCTTTCCAGACTTGGGGGGGTGGAGGGGGAGAAGGAAGAGCCAGCACACATTGAAATGGGAAAGTAGTTTGTGAAATACTATATTCAAAGCCCTCAGTCTGATCCCAAGAGACTTATGCTGCTCGTAAGGTATCTCCCCTCGCCTATAAGAAAAAAAAAAAAAATTCAGGCAAAACTCTCTCTCAGCAGCAGAGTATGTGTTATGTAAAATGTGCACATTGGCTGCGAGTTAATCTGTAGAGCCGTGAGGCCAAGGAGAGGTAGTGAAGTGGCAGAAGCACTCAGACTGGCCATACAAAACAGAACACGGATGCTCAGTGTTGGCTAGGGAATGTCATAGGCATGGGGCTAGCTACCCCTAATCAGGGCTGCTGCTCCCAGTGGGAGTCACACCGCTTGCATGGAGAACTGCAGAAAGGGCTGACTGCGAGCTACTTGCACAGGCAGGATAAGTGCCAGAGGATTATTCTCCCACCCCCAACACAGCACAGATACAGCCATATGGCTCTGTACTTTGCATCTACCAAAGAAAGAAAATACACATGGCCAGGAAGGAGACCAGGACCCATTAGCCATTCCAATCATGGGGTGTGAAGCACAATAGCTGCAGGAAAAAAGGGGTGCTGCAGTTGCAGCCTAACGTTGCAACATCCTTATTGTGGCTACACACCTCTTTATTGTGGCTAAATTCTAGAGACTGGTTTTGGCCAGAGAACAGTGGTTTGCACTATCATCTGCATTATTTGTTGGTATCCTGTAGGTAATAACCTACAAGAAGTTCACAAAATTCAGCAGGTAGCAAGCCAGCCTGACTCAAAGCATTTCCTCCATTCAACTGGACTGCCTCAATAGCAAGTTAAATTTTCCTACTCTTGGATACACGTGAAATGAAGCTGACAGATGCATGTGTGGGCTCCCCTAAGGTTGGAAACTGGCACTCGCAGTACAAGAAAGTAATTGGCAGAATTATTGGGTCTCAGTTTGCATTTGGAGCACAAATAAACTAATTAAAGGTTTCTTTGTAGCTGTTATGACAAAACACCTCCTTTTGCACAGGGATGAAGGTTTGCGGATATGGGAGAAAGAGCACTGCCATTGTTTTAACTGGTGGCCATGTGAAATTAGGAGAAATTCATCTTGCTTAAACCTCTTAATCTCCTTTCCTTCTTGTAAGATGTAAAGCAGTATGGGTAAACAAACCTGCCCCAGAGATGACTGGAGTTTCAGTCAAATCGTTTGTGTTRAACACATGCACAGCATTTTGGGAACTCCTGTAATAAAATGCTACCCAAATGGAAAAACATGAACATCACCATTGATAATAAACACACTGCATGAATACATGCACACTACAAGATTATTAGTAAGAAGCCTCTGAAAAACAGTCTGGAGTATTTGAAAGCAAGTTAGCTGAACATTTTAAGTTGAACCACCCTCCCCACCCCCCAAACAAGACATTACTAACTGCCTTCTGCTTCTTGTCTTTGCAAAGAAAATGCCTATTAGAAGAGCTGAATTTCTGAGCTGTGATTCTTCCAGGAAGCCCTAGTCATCCCACAACATGCATGCATCTCAAGACCATCTTTCCAAAACACAGCCCACCTGTATCACTTAACTTTTACCCTCAGAGCATATTTTACTGGACACTGCAATCACGGCTCCAAKCTGCAAAGCAGCTGTAATGGCTTGTTTACATCAGAAAGCTGCATTGGTTTAACTTAAACAACACATCCTAAGATTTTAAGCTGATTTAGTTCAAAAGCTCTGTAGACACTAGGCCTGGACTCATGTGATTAATCACAACTATTACTGYTGGCTTAGTAAGCACAGCAATGGTAATCAACTCACCTGCACAAAAGTAAAGATTTTTACATTAGCTGAAATAATGCGCAGATTTAAACATGCAGCTAAGTGCAACCCTAGGAAGCCATCAGAGGGTGTATAAGAAAGCACAGGCAGAAACTGAGTAGCTTGAGAGGCTACAGTGCCCAAAACTCCACTGTCATGACCTCTCTAAGGTCACAGCAATGCCCACCAACCTTTGCAAAGGACAAGTACCTATTTCTTCCTACACCTGTCCCAGTGCCAGGACAGGGATGAATCGTTCCCGAGTATTTGACTTGCTTTGATGAGGCAAAGTGCAACACACAAAGTGTTGCACACCTCCGGGAGGAGGAGAGGGTTGGTTAGCCTTCCCCAGTGCATGCTTAGAGCCAAAGTGGGAGTTCCAGGTGTTCATATTTTTGGCCACAAATCTTAACCATCCACTAGCATGCACGCAAGAGAAGGGGATCCTGGAAGGGAGACGTGCGGCATACATAAAGCCCTCTTTATCCCTGCAGCACCAGGGAGAGAGGGAGCAAACCACACGGRCTACAGCTAACATCTGGAATCGTTACATGGGAGCCAAGCGCCACAGAAAGCGACAGCATTCCTCAAGTTTCCATGCAGGGCAGGGAACCTTCYTTTCCCCCACGCAACCCCATCTGTCAGCCGGCTCACTTCCTGCCAACCTCCGGCCTTCCCAGCAGCCAGCAAGCTCCTCCCTCGAGTCTAGTTAGCTTTCCACTGCCACGTCAATTGAGGCAGAAGGACAGAAGGGAAGCAAGAAGGGAGGGAGCAAAAACGAGAAGAGGGAGGGAGGCTCAGCAATGCCAGACACTGTGGGGGGAGAAAGAGAGGGGATGCAGATTGCTCCTGCGGTAGCCAGAGGTGAGCAACTGGCCAAGGTGGGTCAAAGGACCCTTTTGAGGACTTGGAAGCAAAGGCTGGTCCTGTCTGAGCTTTGCTCCGGACCCCAGGCAAAGGGCTGATCTACAGGACAGAATTGGGCAGAAGGAGATGAGGGTGAATGGGGCCTGGGAATCCTCCCACACAATTCCACGGGGAAGAAAAGGAGTTGAATGAAGCAACAAGTTCTGCACACCTGGGTGACAGCCAAAACTTCACAGCATTTCCTCCCCAAACAGCAGTAATTGATATTTTTTTTTTCTCTCTCTTTCTAAAAAGGTGCAGCATACCCCAGGTGGAAACCAGGTACCAGCCTGACACCAGCACTGGAAGAGGAAGGAGCTTGGAAGTTTGCTCCAAATTGGAAACATGCAGAGAGCAACATTTCTTCTCCCCAGCTGCCAGAGGAGGATGTTTCTTCAATCAGGACTTGGACTTTCTTTCACCCCATCTCTGCCCCTAAAACYCCATCCCAAAAGCAGGGAAGGGAAAGGACTAATGAGCTGCTGATAGCCGGAGAGCAGATCGCAGAGGCTCCACTCCGTCTGCCCAGTGTTCAGACTACCTGTTCAGGACTACGAGATTGTACAGTAGTCTGCACATTGGTTAGGCTGTGCTGGGATACACCACACACTGCCAGTGCTGCACGGGGACGGCAACACCTGCACGGCAGAGGGACATACTTGGAGAGGGTGGGCTGTGGGGATAGCTGCATGCAAAGTTCACTCATCCCTCAGCCTTTGGAGCCATGCTTGATAATCATTTTTACCTGCCTGTTCACCAGCCTACTCACAACCCTCTTATTCCTCCTCCATCTCTCTCATCCCCTTCTTAGCCTTTACCTCTTTCAGCTTCACACACTTGTCCCTGAACTTGTGTTCAGGACGGCTTGTGTTTCACATGCTAAACTCTGCCATAAAACGCAGAGATAGACACATGGGCCTGGCAGAGTTACGACTGCCCTGTGCTTTTCTACCTGAGAAGGCAGGGTCGAGCAGAGAAAGGTGACTGGAGAAAGGGGATTTCACATCATAAAGAATGCTGGTCATTAATAAAGAAAAACCCACGAAGGATTGAAAGTTGGAGGTTTGGATATTCTGGAAGTTGTGTTTGCTTTGATGTTTGTCTGGAAAAGAAAGAAGAGAAACAGTGAGTGAAAGCATAAATGAGGACTGATTAAGACTGAGTAAGATATTATCAATGAGAAAACATGTACTTGTGAAAAAAGATGAGGGAATGAACAGAAGAGCTCCACAGAGGATGTAAAGAGAAGGAACATGTTCCAGAGAGCACCTGAGAGCAGTGGGAAAGCAGGAGAGGAAGAGCCTCAGAGCAGACCTGCTCCTATGGTCTTTAAACAAGCTGGGTAAAAAACCTGGCTGCAGCCGGACGCATCACAGCAAGTTTCTGGTGACTCATGGGCAGCAGAGCAAAGACAAAAGGATTTCTACCAGCTGTGGGGGTGTGTGGGAGGGGGGAGAAGAAGGGAGAGTGCATGTGTGCACTGGGGGAACAATCTCAGTATTGATTAATGTATTTATTTTTCAACTAGAGTTAGGTACAAGACATTGACAGGTACAGAATAAGCAGCTATCTAACGACTGTCAGTAAGGTCAAGTCTTCCCCAGGAGAGTACCTTGTACTTCGAGCAAAAGAGAAGGCATGAAGACAGAGAAAGAGCTCAAACAGAACTGATGCAGCAGGAATCAACACGATGCATAAAGAATATGAAGCACTCCCTGATGCACCTGAAAGTACCTAAAACTCTGTGCCCACCCCTCCTGTACACACACAGGACTCAAATGCACTGACATTGCATACAACACAAATACTTTCACACAAGCAAATAAGGCCATATTCTTCTCATGTAGTCACCTGTTCTTACAAGCCCAAAATTTCTAGTACATGATTTACCTGAGTAATGACAGAAGGTCCCATGTGTATTGTACATTCACACAAATTCCCAAAGGAAACAGCAGATATATCATCCACCCAGCTGTGCAAACACTCTGGCACACAGTCACAGGCACTCCAGCAGAAACAGTCACCCTTGCAGAGCCGAGAGCACAGGGGTCCCCTTCAGCAGGCAGTAAGCTTTAATAGGAACCACGGGGCACAGTGCTCATTGCACCTTGCCTACAAGGTCCCCATCACCAGCAGCTCTAGCCCGGCTCACAGACCCTCTTTTCCAGCAGGAGGGAAAGTCCTGCAGAGAAGTGGGCACTGTGCATTTCATAAGGGATTCAGGCAGTAGGACTGTTCGAATCAAGTTCTTGTATCACGTCCACTATGGTGCTTGCTGAGCAGTTAAGTCAGTGTGCTGTGCTGCTGCTCCAGCCCTGAGGACACTGTGGCCTCCCTGAGCAAGGAAATCTCACTCTATATTGCCAGCAGCCAGAGCAGGCTCCTCCCCACCTCTCCCTCCCACCGTTGGCCTGCAGCGTAATCCCACAGGGTTCAGGAGGTGCAGGTACCTCAGAAGGGTCTCCAGGTCTTGGGAGGCCAGCTTTCTGTGGGGCCGCTCTCCATGGGGCCAGTGTTTGACTCATTGAAAGGAGACAGGAAGAAAAACAGAGAGCCCAGGAGCACACACACATGCTCTTGGCAGCAAGGCGGAATGGGGAGCCAACTTTCCACCCCCGCCTGGCCTGCTCTTTCCTTCCCCTCCCATTCCCCAGCACACTCCTTCAGGTCCTCCAGAGCATCAACAGCCATATATCCCCGCTAACATGTAATGCTGGGCCCTTTAAGACATTTTAAGTTTCAGTTCCTTTCTTCAGAGGCAGAGGAAAAACAAGCCAGCATTGCGGAAAGACTGGTATTTCACTAATGGGGTCCAGATGTCTYCATTCTGCAGACTCTGGGTCCTGGCTTGTAAGACAGAGCAGTGAGAAGCTGTGCCCCCACTCCCCCCCCAGCTCCAGAGGTGTTAGCCTAGTCTTCACTCTGACCCCACTGCACACCTTCTCCCCAGCTCCTTCCCCCATCATCACCCACAGCTCCACCACCAGTATTTCCATCTGCACAAGACAGACTCGGCTCCCTCCTGGTTCCCTCTGGACAGCTGCCAGAGCACAGGGGAACCGGGACAAGGGAGCCCACAGAAGTGAGGGTGGGGCAGACAAAGCCTCCCCTTTCCTCCCAGAGCTTAAAGTGAAAAAAGATCATGGTGTACAGCCTTTAAAAACACATGAGAACATTTCAGGAGCCGTAGAGGACACAAGTCCGCCTGAATTGGTGGAGGAGGAGAGCTCTGGGACAAACATGCAAAGATAACCGTCTGACAGGGCCATGCACTGCAGACAGCTCTTCGGGACGGAGCCAGCTCCATGCAGTACTGAGGTTTGGGATGGGAATCCCTATGCTCAAGGCTCTCCAAGCYGCCCCTCAAATACACCAACTTTTAGCCTGACTCAACTATGGAGTCCAGGTGGAAGTCACTGCCTTTCTCCCTCACAACAGCCAGTGACCAGGGAGCTGAACTTGGGGAGGAGGCAAATAAAAATATGCTTCCCTTTCCCCCCTGCTCCCACTCAACTGAAGACAAAGGCTCCTTTATCAGAGGCTGCTCAGACCTCATCAGCACTGGATCTCCTGTGTTCACCTGTGTTTTAGGGGACC
This sequence comes from Oceanodroma leucorhoa, assembly GCA_030449065.1. Lineage (NCBI taxonomy): Eukaryota > Metazoa > Chordata > Aves > Procellariiformes > Oceanodroma > Oceanodroma leucorhoa. Next base: position 5,064,138 of record JASVER010000051.1, read on the forward strand.
AAGGCTGGCAGGGAACTGCTTTCATTAGGCGGCTCTACCACTTGCTATGCAGAAGGGAAACGGTGCAGACCTCCAGTTGCTATTGACCCCCAAGGCTGCCCTCCCTCAGGAGGGAAGGGAGGTCCAATCCCCATCCCAGGCAACTGGAATCTATCAACAGTTTACACATCCCCACTGCAGCCCTCCCTCCCACTCCCCAGGGAAGAACAGGGAGTTCTGATCATCTCTAATACAGATGTAGCAGCTGGCTTTGATTAAACTACTTGATGTTTACAACCACTCGACCCACATATGCAACCTAGAGGAAAGTGAAGCCTCCCCAAGCAACTCTGAATAGAAAGGTCAGGGGTCCTATAGCAGAGACACACTGATTTAGCAAAAAACATTTCAGTGCCTGGTTCTTTAATTAGGAAATTGCTGCCTGCTCATCCATAGCAGCACTGCAGCAGTCTCCATGCAGAAAGCGATATTTACAGGCTGATTCATCACCGTATTTGTCATCAYTTCCACCTGCCGAGAATGAAACAGGCCCACTGATATGAACTAGACAAGAAGCCAGGCCTAGCTGTAGCTCCCAGGCACACTACTGTGTGCCTCAGARCACCTGAGGGACACAAACCACAGTAAGGGGTACACCAGTTTCTTTATTTGCAATCAGAAACCCTGATCAACTCAGAACGCGTGACTACATCATACCAGGCACTTTTCATCCCCCAGCACATTGAGTGGAGTTAACCCTTTCGATCATGTCCTTACCAAAACCATCCAGCTATTCTTTCTCTTTTCAAAGTAATCAGAAAAGACAATTATCTACCTTTGTCTTGCACAGGAAGCAACACACTGTTGACAATTTCAGCTGGGACAATTCTGTTTGCTTATATCATTTCCCACTGAAGCAGAGAGACACCACAGCACAATGCCAGAATTCCTAATAGTCAAAATTTTCAAGCAACTCTACAGAGTAGGTTCATGTTCCTATCAGTGGAATCCCACACATTACCGTACTGGTGATCAGCAGTACTCCAACCATTCACAATTCAAACAATTTTACAAATATGTTAACTGGCATGTTCAATATAGAAACATTAAAAAAAGACATTCCCGCTCTGCAGATTTAACAACTGAATCCTGGAGAGGTTAAGTAATTTATCCAAAGTCAGAAGGAGCCAGCATCTGAGCTGCAACTTCAGCTCCACAGCTCCTGTTGCTATGCTGAGAAAGGAGATAGCTTTTTTCTTGTGACCAGGAGAGATACATGAAAACCTCTGCCATACTGCTTCAGGAAACTCACCATGGCTGCCCCACAAATACCAAAAAGTCCAAGTCTTGGAACTAACCCATGACACCCTTGATCACAGCTGCCACAGCAAGACAAAGGTCAAATTCATTCCAAGTGTCTGTCAACTTTCTGCTGAGCCAGGGCTTCAAGCACAGATGTTACTCCTTGTGCAACAAAAAAGCCACGTCCACATCAGTTCAGAAATGCTCAGCAGTTCCGAGACCACAGGGAACGCGGCCCAAGGATGGTTTCAGCTTTTGTCACAAGCTGCAGACAGTGCCCAAGATACATCTAACACCCAGTGACCTGAAAGCCTTACCCTCATCAGATGCCAGAGACTCAAGTCGCAGATTTGAGCTACTCACCTCATCATCCTTGTACCAGGAGAGGTTCTCCGCTGTCAGGACAAACCAATACTCCTTGGAGCCACCCTTCATGATCCCAATGTTGTTGATGGTGAGCCAGCCCTTTCGGATGACCTAAGGGGGTGGAAGCAGTGAGCATTAACAAGGGCCCTAAAAGCCTGGCCTTAGGCGACAGAGGAAAGATCAGAGGGTGTCCCCACACAGAGTAGTATGGAAAGACAAGGAACACCGTGCTCTCTGCTGCTGCCAGAAGAGCCCCCCACTCAACTGGCCAGTGAAGGTCTTTGCCTCARAAGGGCCAGGAATAGTATAAAAAGGACGCAGGAAGGAACCTGGCAGTGCTGTGCATTATACCCTCTGCCAAGGGGAAAGAGATGCAGGAAGAACTGCATCAAGAGTGCCTCGGACACTGGCACAACCTACAAGCACCAGATCACAGCTACACACCCAGAAAAGACCATGCCTAGAGAAAACCAGGACACCAGCACACCTTTCAGCACACTGCACGTGGGGAGTGCTTCACCCAACTCAGGGTGGGGGGAACCAGTTCAAGAAGAAGAGATGGGCAAGCAACCCAGAAAGAATTGAGTTTAGTAAAAAGGAGACACTAAGTATTAACAGAACAAAATGCTGCATCTGGAATTAGTACCCTGGACTTCAGCGTACCCAGGTATTTGAGTAGTCATATTAATTTAGGGCAAAACAAGTTCCTTTGAGTTTAGTCTGTAAAGAAGCCAGGCTATTACTCTCTAGGGAACTCCAATTCACCAAGTGCTGGTTTAGAGCCTCACACATGCAGTAATCAAATGCAAGTATGCATCAGCTTAAATGCATTAGCTTTTATATGAGTTACTGCACTGTTAACACCCAAAAACATCTGCATGCATTATGTGTGTGTACCTTGTTGTATGGATGTGCTTGCTGAAAACGACCTGGCATTGGAAAACCATGCGACTGCACTGCATATTAGCAAGTTGCACTGCGTGAGCAGCTTACCACAGAGGTACACAATCCTTTTAATTGTCAATTTACCCTATAAAGGTAAACATAGGAGCATRGGATCTTCATCTCACGCCTACTTGTTAAGCTCGAGATAGTCATATTCTCTCTGTGGACAGGAGGGGGCAGTGAAACAGAACCACACATCCTTGGATTACTGCTTTTTATCTCCACCCACTTAAAAGATGTACCAGCAGTTCTGAATTTTTCCTCAACATGCTACCTTTTCACCTCATTTCCGCTTCACCTGTGTCTAGTGCCAGCTACCCTCCTCTCCCCATTCAGCAGCAGAGGGAATAATTTGTCTATGCACTGTTCTTGCCTTCCCAGATGCAACATTAATGTTCATTTGCACACCCTGCTGAGTGGCCTTCTACTCACCAGGATCTCATCCTGCAAAGGGGAACCATAGCAACAGCAGCAGAGCAGAGAGCAGGAGAGGAGCAAAGAGAGGAGAGATTGTTACTAGGAAAGCTGGAGCAGGAGAAGAGAGGCTCAAAAATAAAATAAATTGGAAGCTGGTACCAAATATTTTACCCCAGGTGTTAACAAGAGCAACCCCCACCCCAAAATAAAGTCTGCTAACAGGAAAGCCAAAGCACTTTACAGGTAGATCCAGAGTTTGCCCTTTGCACTCTTTTACACTCAGCTCTTCTATAAGGTATATTGCAGAGGATGGGTTCCCTACAGCTGCTCTGAGATCCCATGAAATGGATGGTTGGCCAGCCCAACCCGCTGACCTACCTGCCTGCCAACAGTACTGAAACAGTCTGCATGTTCATGCGCAGGGAAAGGTGGTCAAACGTGTTATAAAGAGGATGGATGTCAGGAGTGAATGTCTTTAAAAAGACTAAGCAAAAGCATTTGCTTCCATTCTCTATGAAGCTGCTTGTAAGGCTCTGTTTCTACAAGATCTTCTAGCCTAGATAGCCTTGCCAYGTCCCCAGCAAATCTGGGAGAAGGTGTCATTGGCCCTTTTTTAATTGTATGTACACTCCTTACATTTCCTGGCGGAGTAAGGGAACTCCTCCCCTCCACTGCTGTCTTCTCCCATGGGAGTGTTCTCATACATACCCAGGGCAACCATGGCTATAATCACCCCTTGTCTCCCTGTACAGGGGATTTAAGTATTTCCAGTGAAGTTTTCCARAAGAGAGTCCATGAACTCTCTTGAAAACCCCTTCCAGAAAGTAGATACCACCGATAGGAAAGACAACTAGAAAAGACAATTCTGTACTGTAACAGTTCAGACCTAGTGTTCTGTACCCCTCACCTCAGCRGAAGAGTTAGCACAACTAGTGAAGGGGCTGAACAAACAGGGATTTACACAACATTAATAGGGATTTCTACCAGAAAAGCAAGACCAGATCTTGATTATCAAGTATCCATTTCTCTCTACAACACTTTCCCTTCACTGCTGCTACATGCTCAGTTCTTCCTGACTGCAGTGAGCCTAAAACACTATCCTCCAAGTATAAACAGTTTGATGAGTAAAAAAAAAAAGAAAAAAAAAAAACAGAAAAACCACAACAACTTGGAGCACTGCTGCATCCAGCCCAGCACTTGTCCACCTGGTAGCTTCCAGGTAGCAAACATGTCCTTCTTGCAGCAGCGAAGGAGATGGAACTTGGCCTACCTGGTTGCCAGCTGCCTTCTTCTTGCTCATCTGGCTGCTCCTCTGCTGAGCACTGCAAACAACAGCAGAGACATTCAAAACCCCTCAGGCTCTTCTTCATCACCTGAATCCTGCTCCCATCAGATAGCTGCTACAGTGAGTTCATGCCCCTCACCACTGGCTTCCAAGCCTTGATAACCCAATCTATTTCTATCTGCTCTCTCAGCCTGGTCTACTCATCTTCTCACTCCCACCTGAACCACASTTGGGTCACTAACCTTCCACTGCTTCTGCTTCCCACCCTCCCGGCACAGCCCTAATACTCTAACTCCCCCTTCTACACATCCCTGTTCTCCTCCTCAGCCTTGCAATACTGAGAGCTGAACCGTACTTTGGGACCACAGCGTCTGCACCAGGGCCTTTGCAACCCATTTACCGGAGCAGCTATAGGACAGAGCCACAGGAAACATGCAGAAAAGAGGAGGCAATAGGATGTGGGTGCTTACTTGGCAAAGCCAATGAAATCCTCATGGTTTGTGTTCATGTAAGCCAGCTCGATGTCTATTAGAAGCATGACCTGCCAAACAGAGGCACAGACAGAGCAAGACAGACGTTAGTGATTGACACTGCTAATAGTCAGGGGCAGACAGAGCCCTGTACATTGTTCATCTGATCAGCCCTCTGCAGCCAGACTCCCCTTGGCTCAGGCCACTCCAGCCTAGACTGTCCCTTCAAAGTTGTCCCCCACCCCACCCAATCTCCCCCCTTAYACACACTCCTGATCCCCTACCTGATCTTTGGTCCTGCCTTCTCTCTCACGGATGTGAGTAGTAACAATCCTCTCCATCTCCTCACGCARATGAGGGTATTGGCTGAGCTGCAAGAGAGAGGAAACACGTGCACATGGGAAAGGGAGGTATAAAGGGGGGAGCAGCCCCCCACACATATGCATGCACACATACACCCGACAATCAGGTATTTTCAAGGGAAGTKCTAGAAAGCTGGACTTGCAGACAGATTTTTTCCAAGTTCCTGGAGGGCTGCTGGGGGCAAAATTCATTCCTTCTTGCTTTGGGCTTCAGAGAAAAGTCCTTTTCACTCTTGCAGCAACCATTCTGCCTCACCAGAGACCTGCTCCAAACYCACCACATTCCTCCTGGCATGAGGCTCTTAACAAACCCCAGATGTAAACACGCTACCTATTGCTTGTTGGGTTTTTCCCCGTTAAAGTGAACAATTTTTCTAGATGTTCAGCATCTCATTGTAGGGAGAGTAGTAGGCTGAGTAGGTGAATGGCCTGTTGCTACAACCTGCTAAATCCTATGGGAAGTCTCCCTGGGAAGYGAAGTGGATTTCAATCCCCATTTGCTGAGACACCAAGTGAAAGCATCTGGCCCTCTCCATCAACATCTGCAAGCAGAGACAGAGGATCTGACCAACTCAAGGGGACCTGTTTTCAAGAAACACTGTGCTCTGGGCATCCAGCTGCTTCTACCTGCTCTCCATCTGTGTTGGGGCAGGATTACATGGTTGAAGTCTATTATTCACATCGCRCCTACACCACACTTTTTGTCACGTTACTGAAGAAAGAATCCTTTCCTGTCCAGGCAGAGAAGTAGAAGGACTTTACTAGCTGTGGTTCAAAAGAAGAGTTTCTACAGAGATCATACATGAGAAACCCTTTCAAAATGAGCACCCTTAAAGCCCTCTGGGTTTCACACAGCACCTACCTACTTGCCTATACTCATAAGCCTCTAGTGATTTCAGCAGCAGTAACTGTATGTTTCTCAGGTCAGGCCCAGCACAGTCAAATGAAATTAATCCTCCAGACCCAGGATCTAGCCCTTTCTTCCCCACTTTGCCTGTCCCCTGTGAAATCATTTCCCCCATTTTTTTTTTTTAATATTACCTCCAATTTGACTATAATGTCAAACAGCATTTCCCAAAATCAGTCTTTTATATCCCCTCAAGGGGGTACATAAAAAAAAAGAAGTCTCATTTGCCTATAATCTGTACTGCATTTGTTTTGTTCCTCCAATTTACATGAGAGCTTCTTCTTAAACTGGTTTGGCCTTTTGTTCTGTATATATAAGCAATTATAACATGCTAGAAGGAACTGGCTCGAAGTGTGCAGCATCACTACGGGAAGCCAGATCTTATTCTAACCAGCAACAATATTCCTAACATCTGACTACAAATAGTCTCAAACCCTTTCAGCACCCTTGCAGTCAAGCGAGTTGCAATAGCCTGGAACTCAAATTGAGGACTTGCTTTGCCTATTTTCAAATGTGTGGTTTGTTTTGAATGCCAATGACTCTATAGAGGCAGGAAAAAAAAAACCACAAGTGGAATTAGTGTTCCCCATCACCACCTTGTCTTGAAAGCACAAACTGGGTGTTCTCCATGATCTCTACAGTTCAGRCAGCTGGTTGCTTCAGAGACACACAGGCAAAGCTTCCCGTTTCCTTTGGGGGTTGGCAAAGGATAGATGGGCAAGTTATGTCAAACAGAAAAACAGGAAGTTGGAAAACCTCTAAGCAAGTCTCAGCTTCTTTACTTCAAATAAAAAAAAAAACAGTCAAACAAAAAACCACATCAAACCTCCCCCCGCCCCTCCACTCCCAACCAGTACAAATGCACACAAAGTGCAAAACAAGTTGTGGTTTATTCGGAACCCAGGTCATCCAGCATCATTCATGTGCAAAAATAAATTGACAGCATCAGCCCCCATGCAGGAGCCTCCAACCCCAAGCATGCACAGGAGAAGCAAGGGTGGGCAAGGAAAGAGGACACGGACAAGCCACAGGATGTCACACCACCAGGGAACATGCAATAGGGCATAGAGGGGCAAGGAGTTATCACCAGCAGTACAGACAGCACCCAGAAATGCCATGACTGAGACAGGAGAGCAGGCGACCCTTCAAGGGGTTAAGCCTGTCAGCCTGGGATCATGTCCCAGCTCAAGTGGGTTTTCAATCCTGTTTTAGCTGCATTTGCCTGTTTAATGAAAATACAAGCTTACAGCCCTCTTTGAAAACAAATTTGTCCCAATGTTCTTTAGTTTCCCTCTTGGCAGATTCCAGGAGTCCTTGCCAGCACACCAAAGATCAACCTTTAGCTGAAGTGTTGCTGACTTGCAAGACCTTCCTGCACTTGTGAGATGCTGTAGTGCAGTCTGGCACAGAAGGTTCCTGCTTTTGGAAAAAAACTAGCTACAACATTATCCTCCTAAATGTAAGGACTTAAATGCTTTCTGTTGATTTTGGAGCTAGTCTCCATTTAACCAACTGTTAGAAGCTGTCAGAGAACAGCTGTTAATGGCCACCTTCTTTTCAGCCCTCAACTTTGTCTAGTAGTCAAGAGATAGTCAACTGCAAATCTCTTTTCCTACAGGAAAGCTGTACTTCTGTAGACAACAGATGGGTTTGCTGCCTTCTGTGTTCTTTATTGATAGTCTCATATTATTCCATCTATGCAGCTTTATCAACCGCACATACAAAGATTTCTTCACCATCTCGGGTGAAATGAAATAATTGTGACAGCACACAAACAATAACACACAATAGTGCAGGACAGCAACAAACCAAGGCTACAGGACTGTTAAGCTAATTCAAGAGACATTAGCCCAAGCAGTCTTCCTTCCAAGAAGCCTTGCAGGACTTCTAGTGAGTTTAAAGGTTTGTTTTTATCATCTGAAAGGCCGCATCAGTCCACACCACAGTGGGCTGGGTATTACCTTACAATTAGCATCAGTCCTAAAGTAGCCTTTTCCAGATGCCTCCCCTAATAGCACATGCTCTTGTCCACATCAAGCAGTTAGGGCTATAACATGCAAGATAAACATTGCAAATTAACTAATGCCCCTGTGCTGTTACTACCTTATGCCATCAGAACCCATCTCAGGCTGGCTGCTAYCCTAAAGTGGTCTATGGCAGTTACCTTCTACTCTTTCAGAGGGAGATACAGGCAAGATTAACCTTCTCACTACACGCAGACATTTGACTTCAAGCATTACTAAAGCCTTCCTTTTATTTTCCAGTACTATTGCTACATATTTTCATTCAGGCAGTTATTTCTCACCTCTAACATCTGCCTCCCTGGCCTCTCCAGCTTTTATTACAGCCATTAGCCTCCTACAATGTCACTGCTACCATCACCTTCCTTACAGGATTATCTTGGTTGCATCACCTTGGAACATCCTCACAGGGTCCTCCACCATATCATGGATTAAAATCCACAGAGCAAGGGGGTATCCAGCCACTCTAATCATGGTCCAATAGAGAAACTGGAATTCAACACCCTTGGGGTCTTTATGATCCTTCTCCCTCCCCACCCAGAGCAGACATCTCCAGCCAGATACAGAAAACAGTGTAAGCAATCAAACCTATCAAAATAAAAATCCCACAAGCGAAACAGGCTGAAAAGGAGTTACTCTGCTACCACATCAGCCCCATAGTCTGGCAACAGCAGGACTCTGCGAGAAAYAGACTGGGCAGAGCTCAGGGCATGTTGAAATGTCTCCTTAACAGAATTGGAGGTCAGCTCTGTATTCCTAAGTATAACCAGACTTTATTAGCTCAGCTCTTGCCTTCACTCTGAACTCCTATCAATTCTTATCTTCCCTTCCTTCACAGTTTAGGTGTATATGTTGGYGAGTCTGGCTGTAACCCTGGAAGAAGGGAATTGTAATTTTCAAGTCCTAAAAAAGCCCATGAAACAGCCCTTTCCAACTCAGTTTCCAGAACATACTTCTGTTGTGCCACAGACATGTTTCTGGCCCCTCACTGCTAAGGTTAACACTAACTGCCACATCTGCCTTTTTTTTTTTTTTTAAGGAGGCATGTGGTGCCCCCTCCTGGAGGAAACCAGCCTGGGAGACAAACCCACTCCTGCCCCAGCCCCTAAGCAGTATTTGACACCCTCCATGTCACTCAGGGCAGCTTCCCTCTCCCCCTGCTGCTGCCCTCTGCTAGCCTAAGGCTTCACCTCCTGGGGTTCACAGCATACAAGTAAAGTACCCACACTACCTCCCACTGAGCACAGTCATGGAGCGAGGTATCAGCAGGAGAATGATGCAGAGGGTGTAATGCCTGGAAAAGCTTTTCCCCAAGTCTTTTGGGACAGTAATCTTCTGTTGACTCTGAATATCTCTTGCAGAACATCTTGCACCTCAAACTTTTAATGGACTGTTATTTTGTACATGCTACTGCTCAACACAGCTCTGCAGACAAGATGAAACCTGCAGACCACTCATGCTGTGGGGATGCAAGGTCTTTTTCTGGCTTTTTATCTTTTTCTAGGGTATCTGGATTTTTTTTACGGGGGTCCCAAAAAAAAMCAAGTAAGAAGTTCCAAACACACAGGCAGTAGCACAGCAAAACGGGGCTTGAAAAGRGTTTGATCCACACTGATGTGCATGCCACTGAGCCAGACAGAGGAAAAGGGTATGCTAGAGTAATCCACTGGATCCCAGCTCACTTCTCAGCTAAAGAGCCCATCAGCTGAAGCCCACTTCTCTTGGCCTGCTTTTAAACTGCTCTTATACCTGCAGGTTGCTGCTCTCCTTTAGATGCATCTTTATATCCATTTTCTCTCACTAGGTTTGCTGGAGTTCCTGGAGCGTGTGTGGAGAAACAGCATGGAAGTGTGTGGGAAGGGGGTGGGCATTGACCTTTCTTTGCATTTTTTGTTTCTTTACCTTTTCGCTACACTTTCTGATGGTGGATGTGAGCTCACTCACTACCATATCCACACACTTCAGACTCGGCTCCTTCAACTTCTGCACCTGCTTTTTCACTATGGCTTCAAAAGCGAGGTCAGGCGTGAAGAGACCCGTTCTGCATGGCAGGGGCAGGGTGGGAGGAAGCAACGAGGAAGAAGAAAGCGAAGCAGAGAAAGAGCAGGAAGGAGGAGGAAAGAGAAGRAAGGAAAAGGGAAAAGAGAGAAAACACAAGGCAAAATGAGAAGTGAGATTTTGGTTCATTCCATTAGTTTATTGAACCAGGTGAGCATTGCTATGGGGCCTGTGCACTGCCAAGTATCAGGAGAGTCTACAGGCAAATGGAAGCAGCAAAGGGGAATGAGGTAGGAGCAGCTGGGCCACTGAAATGGTGAACTGTCAAGAGCAAGATGAATGGATGGAACCCCYCAGGGATCAAGTGATCTCTTCCTGAAGGAAGACTTCTTTGGATTTTTAGACAAAGCTGCTTGCCACAGTGAGCCACCACTGTCTCTCCTCCTAGAGGCTCACCGTGCCTCATTTCCCTTTGTCAGGCATTCCCCTTTCCTTCCCACCCTGCTTATCTCCCCTCCATGCTTTCCTTATTCCAGCTACAGGAAGCCTAAACAGGAGCCAGGCTGAGACTTGCACGTGCATGTCATTTGCATCTTGTTTTGGCAGAACTGAACTCAAATGATGTCTCTCAGTTTCAGGGATTCAGACAAACCGTTCCACTTACGGAGCATATTTCATCTCACTCACCTTCCCTGCAACATTAAACTTCCTCAGTAAGAACAGATGTACCCAGTATTTAGGAAAACGCAGACATGCTACAGGGCATCCATAGCTATACAAAGCACCTGTTCTGCCCCAGCTAACCTGTAGCATCAGACCCAATACAGGCCTGTTGAGGTTTATAAGGAAATACTAATTTCCATTGATACTAAGTGGCCTGTATTCTCAGTGGCTCCRCTATGAAAGAGCAGAAAGTCCACAGAAACTAACCAAAATATGGCCAAGACTAATCCAATTTAAGACTACTGCACCCAAAGAGGTTTTTCAGCACATCTTTAACACTTTAGAGTTTCTACCAGGATGCTCTTTGTTACAAAATCTGAGTTACTTGTTTTAGCATGGGGAATTACTGCTTTGCAAGTGCTTTCAAGGGGACAATGTCCCCTTGACACAGGAAGGGGATACTGCCTTTCTAAAAGTACAGTTAACAGTCAAACCTGGGGTACATACAGCTGACAACCAATCCAGGGCTAGCTATAAATAACCACCACTTCATTTAAATCGGGTATTTCCCCCCTCACCTCATCTTTCACATCTGTGGATAACACCTGCAAGACCCCAAGCAACACCAGTATTAAAACACTTTTCAACACATATTATAGGACCTACAACTAGTTTGCCTTTTCAGCAGCAAAGAGAGTTGGAGTATGTTACAGGATTCAGCTTCACCCAAGGGTGTCCCTCAAGGTGCCAACAAAGCCCCTTTCGAACAAAGCAAGGGCATTTCCAGAGTTAAGTTCACATCCTCTGACTCAGCAGCAGTTTCCTACTAATCTAGTTGCCCTGCTAAGCACAATATGCACCATTTCCCCCACCTGACTTGGGGGGCCCTGCACAAAAAAAAAAAGGAATCTTTAAAAAGATAGTCCTTTCCAGTACCCAAGTATCACCTGAATGACAATATTTTGCTTCTTCAGATACAAAATCTTAACTATGACTACTAGAGCACACAGAGGAACTAGCACTGAAGTCAACCATCAAATTCTTAGCAGCGGGATCTAAGGTAAAATGGAATGCTTTAATCCTCAATCTGTGACATTTCCCCCCATCCCTATGGTCTCTTCCCCTCCTTTACTTCCCGCCCTGCTGTACCCATCACCTGATCACTTGAGGAACCTGCCGCTGTCAGAACAGATGGTCTATTCTGAAATTGTTAGTAAAGGAGGAAACAAAAAGGAACAGTGAAGAAAAAGGTGGGAAATGGAGGGAAGGATGCAAAGAGAGAGAATGAATAGGAGATTTTGAATAGCAACTGATGGATGGAGAACAAACCAAGAGAAGCTTCAGAGGGCATGAAAAAGGAGGGCCCTTCTGATCCAGTTAGCAGGCGACTCTGGATACTTGGCAGCCTGAGGGCCTGTGCTTACCTGTCGCCAGGCTCTAATGGCAATTTTCTGGGTGCTCCCCACAGTCACACACCCCAAAAGAGGACAGCAGGACAGAAAAAAGGAAGCTCCTCCAGCACTCTAGAAACCTGAGCAATCTCTCACTGCATCCACTTTGCCTTCCCAGCCTGTCCTGGGGGGCAAAGCATGTGCCTGCATGCCTGAACCCTTCTATAGAGGCTCTTGGCTGTAAGGACTAGACATTTCTGCAAGCGATGGCAAGTATCACCACTTGGGCACCTTTCCCCACCCTTGCAGAGACAGGGTGTCAGACTCTCCAGACACCTCCTGCAGTGCCCATTTACCTGCACCTGAATAGCCAGTGGCGATTCCCATCTCCAGTGCCCATACCACCATCCTAACTGAGGTCTCTTCTCACCAGCACCTTGCCCTGCCTGAAGCAGCAAGCCATAGCTGAGAGGAATGGCACAAGTCACCTTACCTCGCTGCCTTTCAACCCCAAAGGCAGAAACAAAAGCTGCCATATCCRAAGGGCAGAATCAAGGCAGGTTCCCTCCCTCAGCCCCAACAAATACCAGTATGGATCCCAAAGGGCAAAACCTGAAGCCCTCTCTCTGAGAGCAGGAGGACCCCAGAGGTTGATAGACATTTCTAACTTGCTTCTTCTCAGCCATGTGCTGCTCTTCCAGAACAGGATAYGGACCAAGCCAACCAGAAGCCAAGCCAAACACCACAGGAACGTTTCCCTGCAATACAGCCCACAGCTACAACTGGTGCAGCCTCTGAAGTTCAGCCCCATACACCCCCCTCAGCAGCACCCAAAGGCTAGTTTGGGATTAACTCTCTCACTTCTACAAGAACAGAGGGGACAAAATTTAAATCCCAGTTTCTGGATTGGGAAATAAACCCAGATACTAAATTTAAAGTCAAATGTGGCCATATAAGAAATACCCTTGGTTTTGGAAGGAATCAGGAGTCATGCTACAGAGAGGGGTGGCGGGGACATCTCCAGCACCCCTCAGCTCTAAAAAATTCAGGGAGCAGGGCCAATGTCCCATGTCCCACAGCACTCCCCCTTCTGTTTGGCTTGTTGGCTGGATCGCCCCAGGTTGGTACCGCTCAGGTCTAGCCATGCTGAGGAGGTGGTTAGAAACACCGAGTGTGGCTGCAGGCAAGTCCCTGCCCAGGTCCCAGTGCTGCGCCACAGCCAGCGAGCAGAAGAAAGTGCCAGCTCCATGCTGCCTCTGGTTACCTTCTTGGTGCACTGTCTAACGGTATTGATTAACTCCGAAATGACCATGTCCACGCATTTCAGGCAAGGTTCTTTAATCTTCTTCACCTGCTTTTTCACAATGGTCTCAAAGGCCATGTCGGGCGTGAAGAGACCGGTTCTAAACACCCAGGGTGGGGATAAGACAAGGCAGAAGGGGGAGAAGGGGCAAGGAGAATGTCACAGCGTTACACACACATCTTGGAGCAGGCACCGCCATCACTGAAACCCGGCACGCGGGGCTGAGGAGTGTCATGTCCCCGGCCAAGCCCTGACTGGAACCCATGGAAAATTGGGGGTCACTTGCACCTCCCAGGAAGGAGGTGCTGAGGGCAAAATGGATCCCAGCTGGACAGCCGTGGCCAGGCCACCATTCCACCTCAGCTGCCAGGCCTAAGGGTGGCAGGGGATGACCCCTCTGCAGCACATTTCACCTCAGAGTTGTGCAGCAGATGGGAGGGCCTTTTCTGAAAGATTTTCTTAATCACTAGTACATTAACACATTTGATAACCTTTCTCAAACTCAGCTAGTGACTGAGCAAAGGAAAGGAATGAAAATAAATCTGGGTCAGCACTTGTTCACATCCCAGCGTGCAGGAAGGGCTCTGGCAGGCACCAGGCCCTGGTCCCTTCCCAGGAGCAGCACGACTCAGAGTCCCAGGGCTGTGCTTTCTGACAGCTAACCCCTGCTGAGGGGAACACAAGCACRTTTGCTAACTACATCCTGGGGCCCTGGTGATGGCACCCCAATGCTCCCTCAGATCTCTAGGGGAGGAGGTGGTTCAGCACCAACAACTGTTTTGAACAACTAACTTTTGGTTAGTATGGAGGCAGAAAGTGAAAACCAACTTTTAAAACTAAATGGAAGAGTGGTATGGGCTCACATCCCTCTTTCAATCCTTTCTTTCTTATGTCAAGGCACAAGAAGGAAGGAAGGAGAAAATGTTTAGTCACCAAGGCAGTTTTACCTTTTAGGCTTCTGCGACTCTCATATGGGAAAAGAAAGCAAGCCGACTTGGACGATTGTCCCTACTCCCAAATTCAAGCCACTGGGGTGGTCCAAGGAGCCCTCCCCTTTGGCTGACCTACCGTACCTCTGAAGTCTTCAACTCCATTCGGAAGGTCTAGAGGTATTTACAAGGCTACGCAGCCAATGGTCTGCCTAGTGCGTGATACGTGCCTGATACCATGGATGTTCTTGATGGCGTAGCTAATCTCCCGCCGCAGCTCCTTCTCATCAAACTCCATCTGCAGCAAGAGAGAATTTTATCAGAAATTGTCTGACACTTACTGGCGCAACCCCAGGATACACAACWGCATGCTTTACAGAGAAGAGGCCCCATGCCAGCACTATCATGTGACAGGTGAGATATTAGCCCAAGTGTTGGATACAGAGTCCACCCATAAACCTTCTATTGCGAATACAGACATCCTGGACAAATATGAATAGCTAAGGGCCTACATTTACAGATGCCAAGCCCCAGCAGCTCCCAAGGAGCTTCTTAGTGATAAAGCAATAGGACTGAAGTGCTACATTGCTTTCGAAGACAAACTATTTTGCCTCCCAAGATTTAGCATGATRTCTTAGCAGCTGTTTTTTCAGTGAACACCACAAATAGATTTACAATTCACATACAAAAATGTATTATCCAATGCAAGGCAGCCTCTTGTATTTCACATACAAAAATGTATTATCCAATGCAAGGCAGCCTCTTGTATTTCACTAAAAAGGCCTCATCTTATTCAAATGCAAAAAAAAAAAAGGAAACAAAATGAAGAAAATCCAGAAGCGGAATGATTTGGCTCTCGAGTCTGTTCCAATTGACATTAAAAAGGTTTTCCCATACCACTTTTGATCAGGTTAGTGTACTTTGCCATCCAAGAAAACAATCATTCAATAAAAATCCTCTTCAACTATTATGTCAGTAGAACAGTTTCTACAGAACTGTCCCCACCTCTAGGCCATTGATGGGGGACAGACAAAAGTAATCCCAGGTATATCTACATCCTGCTTCTTGCATATCTAATAGGGCAACTTTAGGTCTAGTCTGGTGCTCAGAATCAAGGAAGAACAAATTTCAGCACCATTCGTACTATGTGAAATTCAGTCAAAGTAGCTTTGACACAATATATCTGCAAGGACATTCAGTCATTGATTTACTATTGTCTGCATTGAAGGAAGTTATTTTGCACACTGAATTTAGCATTTAGGAATTAAGCCAAAGAAATATTGTCATTTAACTAAGAGAAGGTTAAGTTCTGTGACAAGGACAGGGACYGAGGGAAAGGTCAGTACTATGGGAAGGCTCCAATGAAGGAGACAACAGGAAGTAAAAAAGGTGATAGAAGGAAAAACATGAAACAAAGTAGTCAAAGGGAAAGACTGATGATGAAAGATAGCAAAAGGAGTAGGGAGACACGGAGAAAAGGTGACAACAGGCAAGCAGACAGGGTGGATCTCAGCAGCACAGGGAAGCAGTACCTTCACCAGTTCAAAGGGGAAACGCTCATGGAAGATGCGGTTAATCCTAGCTCCTCCTGACAGCTCATAGGTATCAATTTGGTCTCCAGAGCCTTCAATGCGTTTCTCAAAATCCACAGCAAACTGCTGGACCATCCTGAAAGAAAACAAAGCATGAAGTAGAAGTCATGGCTGAGCAGTCATCTCCAGGGAGGGACATGCAGCTGAGGCCACTTACTGAAGCAGAGCTTTGGTCTTGCGAGCAGGGTCATCAGGGCGAAAATTCTTGTACTCCTCTACCTCCTTTTCAATGGAGAGAAGCTGGCTTTGGAGCTTGTTCCGCAGCCCTGGCAGGGTGTCACGGATGTGGTTGGTCAATTGCTGCACAAGAAGAAGGTTTAAGATGGTAATGAACTTCTAGGTGGCTACTGGGAAGAGTTTGCTACCTCCACCCCACAAAATAACGAGGAAWGCTCCTCTCCTGTGTTCAATCCTTCTGAGTGGTCCTAATAAGAAGTCTATCCCAGGACAGATACCAGTTATGATCTGGGTGTATCTTGCCTCCCCGACTCCTAYGTATTTCACCCCTCTATTCTTGACCTTCATTTTACATTCTAGTCTGGTACAAAACTCCCATTCATACAAGCCTGCTGTCTCCAACCCAAGAATAAGCTTCACATACAAGTATTAGAATTTGCTATTTACACCGGGGTAAAGGCTACTCTGTCTTCAGATTAGCACACCACTGACACCCAAGGTGGTGGTTAAGCYCTTTTTCAATAAGGGTGACAACGCAAGGTGTAAGGAGCCAAAACCACTGATGAGGCTCTAATAAGAGGGTTTCCACAGAGCTCAGCTRTGGAAAACTCCAGTTTAAAGATGAATATTTAAATAAGCAGGAAAAAGGACAAAGTAGTTCTTCACTTACGGGAGTATTTCAAGGGAGCGGAGAGGGAAGCAACAGTAAGTTGCTGCTGTATGAGACAGGAGATGTCAGCCTTAGTAGATGGGAAAATGACTACCAGTATCACATTTAAATCAATCTTTGCAGCTTACTGTTAGGTACAGAGGTCACTAGAACTTTAGAAGGTATCTCTTAGCTTAACCAGAAAGACCTTCTGATAGTGTAAACGTCATGAACCGACTATTGTTTTTGCACCAGTGTCACTGAGAGGATAAAGCAGTGCTTCGCCTTTGGTGTGCAAGCTCCATTATTGGCCTTAATATATAATACTGATACAGTGAAGCACAAGTCAGGCACACTTCATAAGACCTAGCACCAAAATGCCTTTTATGATGCAGAGAAGGAAAAGTTAACCAATCTTCGTAAGACTCACTGCAGCAAAACAACTTTAAGTATTTATCAGTTTGTTGACCACAAGTTTTAGCTTTTCCTGTATTCTTCCATCTCAGAAGAGCCCTGATGGCCAGCCTAGCCATTCTTGTGACATGGTGGGCAGCAGTTCTTAAGTGYTGACAGTACCTGGTTCAATACTTTCTGCAGGTAGGGGGTTCCCATGCGATCAGCCATGTGTCTGTAGGCTGGGTGGGAGAGAAAAAATTTTCTCTCTGCAGCCAGAGCTGCCTGAATGTCCTTCTTGCCATCAATGTCCTTCTGACTTCTGTTGACTACACCAATGTAACCTGTAAAAGTGGGGTTAGAGATCAGGTGGTTGCAAGGATGAGAACGTAAACAGGATTCAGAGAAGGAAGCTACCCAGCTGGCAGCATTGCAAAAGGGGAATTCTAGTGGCAACACATCATTGGGAACCAATTGGAAGAGTTTAAAACTAGAATTTCCTCTGAATGGCCCAGGTTCTGATATTTTGGTATCCAGGACAAAAGTGACTAGGCAACTGRGAATTAGCTTATTTATTACTGTTCCTTCCCCCACAATCACAAGTGTAGCCTAGTCTCATTCATTTGAGACTGTTCTGTTAAGGTCCTTAGGACAGGTACTTCGCTATGGCTATACATAGTATGTATCACAATCCAAAATTATTTCATTTGATATACTATGGCAATATCATCTAGATGAGGCAAGGGGCGTCTTTTAGACAGGAGTTCCATTTTTGCAGCTTGCCTTATCAAAAGAACAAAAGAGAAAGTAAAGATAAGAGCATAAGGTTATGCATCTGCTAGGACAAAATATCAAGATACAAATATCTAAAAAGTTCCTCTTAACAGCATGACTGATCCCTGTTCCCCAGCTTAGAACAGAGATGGCTTAACCRCAAGTTGTAACAGATGTTCCAGGAAGGGGATGCACTGGAGGAAGGGGATGAGGCCAGGGAAAATAGAGGAAGGAGATCATGGACAAAACACGAGGAAACATACCTCTACGAAGAGGAAGTAATTTATTTTCTAATACATCTCGTGCATCAGTTCCTTCATCCATAAGATCCAGCTTAGTGATAACTCCAATAGTGCGTTGCCCTATGGAAAAAAAACAAACATACTTGATCAAGCAAACAACTCATGTAATATTTTCCTCTGTTCRCAGAGCTTACAGATTGCCCAGCTTGGCTACTCAAGGGCTCTTGAACTCAAACATTGTGGTTTCCATCATGTCCAAGAGGCCATGAGAGCAAAACAGACAATAATCAAGCTCACTTCTCAGTTATATCCTGCTGAAACATGCACAAGCTATGCCACAGCAAAGAGGGATTTTAGTGCAGATTTTCCTACTTTTCTCCAGGCAGAACACAGATGACTAAAGGAAAGGAAAGGAAATCCTACACCTCTTCAGAAATGGGCTCAGACAAAGGAAGAAAAAGGGAATAACAAAAATTCTATTACCATAGCTGTTAACGCTCAAACACCTGTCAGAAGAATGCCTATTGGTGAAGATACAACCCAAGACAACAGACAGGAGCCCACAGCTACTGGGCTAATCACAACCAAAAGGTAAAAGGAAAAATCAGGCCACTGTCCAGTAATGTCATGCTAAATTAAGAGATACTTACCCTGAGGATCCACCTCCTTTGCAATCTTCAGGGCATCAGAATTGGCCAAATCGGAGTTGGCTGGGGATACTGCCAGGATGAGGCAATTCTCTTTGGTGACGAACTGCATGAGCATATCTCGGATCTGAAACTCGATGTCAGGGGGCTGGTCCCCTACTGGGACTTTTGTCATACCCGGTAGATCCACCAAGGTCAGGTTCAGGACTAGACAYAGGAAACAGGTGATGGTACAAGGGAGAGTTCAGGTAGGAATGCTCTGTTGTATAAGAAGTACCTGTAGCTTTCTTTATTGCCTCCAATATATAGCAGGCATACGATGCGCACACAGAAGCACACAGAGCTTTCTAGTTCCTTTTTGTTACTGCTTAGTAACAACTAGCAACTAGTTCTTTCTAGTCATGATTGTCAATTATCTCATTACCCTTCCCTCTAAAATCACTTGTTTTCACACTGATCAGGGAAACTGTGCCCTCAAAGTCCTTCCATGTCTGCTACACTAAAGGGGAAGGGATGACAGTACAGTTTTTCACTTCATAACAAAGACTGGAGAGTCAGAAGAGTTGGTTCCACTCATTAAGGGTTGTCCCCAGTATTGATGGGCTCAGTCCTGCCCCCCTTATTCAAGGGAGGTGCCTGTCAAAGTCAGCTGGGCGTTCTCCTGAAAGACTACAACATGCAGCCCTGTAACTGTTTAATTGTCTAGCTACGAGGAAAAGTAAAAACTAAAAATCAAGCACAAGTTCTACCCAGCCACATGCTACCTGGCACTGAGCTGCTGCCTTCCAATAGAAGGCCCACACAGCTGTTCACATTCAAAGAGTGGGCAAATTTGAGACCATGTCACTCCCTTGTTTAAGCAGAATTCTTCCACTGACATCAGCAGCACATGACATAGGCACTATCCAGAGAGAACTACACGAAGTATGTATTTGCATACAAACAGAAGGCAAGCGCTCTTCAAGAAAGCCATTCTCCCCATCAATTTTTGTTTTGTTCCATTTATTTGCCCAGTAAAGCAGTATCAGAACAAAGGGAGAGACAGCAGCTCTTCACTGTAAGGCCCATACTGATGGAAAGGAACAGCCTCAGGAACAAGCTTCTGCACAGACATCAGTTGTTTCAAGAAGAAGTTCTGCTAAGCAGTCAGATACTTCAGCTGGCAGACAAACCCATTTTAGCAGTATGGCTAAGGCTGGCAGTTTGATACAGCACAACCCAGGCACATGGAGAATAAAGTCAAAACCAAGCACGCTCCCCACTTAATCTCTGTTCTTTGTCTTTACTTCATGACAAAGCAACAGCCTGCCTCACCTATCTCTTGACTCAGATGCCGCATTAGGACTCACCATGGGGAGAGTAGACTCGAAGATTGATGGGCACTGGGGAAATCCCTTTGTTGGAGCCAGTAACACGATCCGTTTCAGCCTCAATCTCCAAACGGACCTCCTCAAAATCAGTGAATTTCTTTCCTTTGCAGTGTAGGAACTCACCATATTCTATTTAAACAGAAGCAGAGAGTCAGAAATAGTCACTGAAATCAGAGAAACACTYAAAGTGTAATGAAAACATCATGTCACAAAGCAAACCAAAACAAAAAGCAGTTGAAGGGATGAAGTCTGGCACGGGCCTTTCCAACTAGGACCTGTCAGGTTGGCATAGAAGTTACTGCAGTCACACTATCTGATCAAAATCTAAGAGAATTCAGCTGAGCCCATCACCTTCACAGTCCAGCTTTTGTCTCAGCASAGGTGGCATACTCACTTGTCTTCATTCAAGTAACAATCTAGGTCTTTCTCTGTTGATACTAAGCAAACTTAGCGTGCACCTGCCTGCAGCAGTGGTGACTTCCGCAGCTACAGGGGGAGATGCCTTGGTACTCAGGAGAACTTGGACTAGCTCTGTATTAAAGTGCTGAGGGTAAATAATAGTCCCATTATGTAATGAGAACAGACTCGAGAGCAAAAAAAAAAAAGCTTCTCCTGACATGGTTTTGAATTGGGTGGTAGTTGGGTTTTTTTGTGTCAGTCCTTGAATAGGCTACCAATCCAAGAACCCTCTRTTTCTATTTTAAAAGCCTCCTAAAAGTCAAATTGTGTCCTTACTGTAGGCAAGATGGATAGATCAAGTTCACCTGACAAGAGAGGAAGAGCACCTTGAAACATTCACTTGCCAACTCCTGGATGAGATCTTAACTTATGTTAAGGAGAASAGTGATGAAAATATCCTGCAAGTAAGTAGCAAAACCAGTGAACTGCCCTGAAGACCAGCCACAGAACTCTGTAGTCTTTCTTCTTCAGCACCTAGTGTTCTCACACTGGGTTTTCAGTACATTAAATCATCTCACCCCYTTATTTCAGTAGATTATCAGCAGGATCATCCGGCTTTTAGGTCTTAMCCACTCGTAAGAGTCACAGCTCCAGAGGCAAAGAAAAATTGTGGTAAGCATATGCATGGAGCCTTGCCTAGTAAATTAAAATAACTAAGCATTTTGCTTCTGAACACTTAGTGCATCAGATGTTAAACAGACAGAACTGAAAACCAGCTGCAGGTCATTTTTACTGGGGAAAATTCTTTATTTTTTCCACACTGCGCAGTGCCACTGATCAAATAAGACCTTGTGTGACTAAGACAGCGATCCAGCTGGACACACAGGGACAGTAGCTCACATACCTGTGCTGGAGTTTACCAGCTGCAGGACCAGCGGGCGTCTGGTTACGATGCCAGATCCACGTGGCAGAAAGTCCCTGAAATGAAACAGGAAGTTTCCGATGAGTGAATTATTGTTTCCTTCCCTTTTCACAGCTTTTCTGCTTCTATAAGCATTCATGGATTCTAACAGAGTCTCAGCCATGGGCACAAAAAAGTTTAAGGCACTAAAAACCAAGTGCTCCTCCTCAAGGAGGATAAGAGCTTGTTGTTCTGAAGAAGCCTGTACTCACAGCACATCCCCTCTAATCCTGTCTGTAACAGCTATAGCTCCTTCAGCTGAAGTTCCAAGCTAACTAACAAGCCCATTTAATACAGCTGTCTGTATTTTGGAAAAAAGTACTCTCTYTCATCAGAAAGAGAAGTCAAAGCAGAGCCTGAGAACTAGCACGCCTTCTGACAAAATACAGTTACCCAAACTACAACAAAATCACTCACACCCTGCACTTTGGGGCTTGAGAGACCACCACATTGTTCCAGCATGCAAACACCATATGATACAGCTGAAAGAATAAACAGCAGCCAAAGGCTTGCCTCCACCCAGGGCTTCTCCTGGCTAACTACTCAAGACATCAGTATTGCCAAGGCAAAAGCAGCAGCAGCTTCCTGCTATATCCACAAGAATCTTGAATTTTTGTGTACTTCAAATCCTTTCAAAGGAAGAAAGCCTTTCACTATCCTTCTCCAAATGCTGAYTTAGCAGCCACAGCCCACAAGTTCTCCTTCGCTTTTTCTTTTTCCAAATCCAAGTGCTTYGAGCAAAGCTAGGCATGCTCACTGCATCTGCTGATGACCTTGACAGTTTGTGGCCTGGTTTTCAAGTACTCAGCTGTTCACATGGCTCTTCAAGAGCCACTGAGCATTTCTGAAAATACAATCAATTGCTTCCTTGCCTAGTGGGAGAAGCATCACGTCAAAACATGGTTCCTAACAAAGAAAACTATATTCATGCTGTAGAAGAAGTCCTACCTACGTTGCTTGGATTCTGGCAGACAATCCTCCCCTCCTCAATAGCTGTGGCAATGAATAATTTTGCTAATTCAGTAGTGACTAACTACTCTGGTGAATGAGAAATCCAGGGCTCTCCATTTTGAGCATCTTGCTCTTAGTCCTGCATGAGCTTAACACTGACAAAGGACGTGAAGATGAGGAATGAGCTTTTAACACATCAGACAAGGTCGTGAGSAGTTTTGCCTCAGCTCCTGGTAGGGCCACTAATTCCCTATGTAACCCTATGCAAGTTCCACTTCTCTGTATTCCCCTTTCCTCAGCTATAAAAGTAATTCTCCATCTGTGGGGCTGTCAGAATAACTTGATAATATCAAAAACTGCAGAGTAGTTTCAAGTGAAAGGAAGGTAAAGAGGTACCCTACAATCTCTAACACCTCAAATAAAAATATCTCCTGTAAACTACTAAGTCTGGAGTAATGGGACCTCTTGTACAACTCTACCAGTTAAAATAAGACTGTAACCCATTTGCATTATTTCAGACTTTTCAGAAGTATAAAGAGTTAACCGGGGTTTGTCTTTCATTTGTTTTTCAATAATACAGCTCTAGTTTTTCCATTCCAGTGGGATTAACCCCGGAATCTTTGAGGCACTGCATCATTCTAGCAGCTTTCTGCTGTCTCAGCTCCATTCCTATAGATGTCTGTGGTCAATATGTGAGAGAGTCCTACCCTAGCATCAGTTTTTAACTTAACAAATCCACCTGAGCTGCACTGACTTATTTTGAAATTATTGTACCTGAGAAAAAGGTACAATAGATTCCCTCTATAGATTCCCTCTCTAGTGCACTGAGACAATACTCTAATTATTGATTTCCAACTTGCAGTATCAAATCCTGCTTTACTGTAGGAAAAGCACCACTTGCATTTACAAGAATGAGCCTCTAGGAATTAAGATTCCACTCATGTTGTGCTCCATGTTTTCCTGAAGCTTTCTGCTTTGCCCAAAATCCTGATTTCTCTGCTGTCCTTGTCACAGATAGAAAGGCAAAAACTCAGGACAAAAGTAGATGGAAAACCTATGTGGCAACTGGGTTCCAGCATTATAAAAAAATGATCCAATTTATTGTGTTAACTGAGTAGCTCCTGGGCTATTCCAAGGAAAAAAACACTAAGTCCTCATAGAAGATGAGACAAATCCATTATCCAAATTTAGTCACCTGAATCAACAATCTTAGTGCCRCTTTAATTCTGAGTGAAAATATGTGCAGTCTGATCCCTAATATCAGAAAATGAATGTGTGTTCTTACCCACAAACTATTGGGAGGTACATGCAGTTCAACTTTTAAGTTTTCTTTACGCTTGACTSCTGTCAGGAGTTACAGCCAAAAAGCTTTATAAAAAACCAATTGATATAGATACAATGGGGCGATAGTGCATTATCTCCTATTCTTTTATTCACCTCCTTTCTCGATACAGTCTCTTGGAGAAACTCCTTCCTCCTCCTGCTCCGGCTAACCCTTTCAAATCATAGACACTAAAAAGTACATATTAGTAAATTCTGCGGCAGGCTGGCTGGGAGCCAAGGAGAAGGCAGTGTCCAGGAGTCTTCCCTGCCCTCTTGCAGCAGGCATAATAAATTGCTTCTGTAAATACACTACAACAGCAGAGCATGTGTGGCATGGACAACACGCCCAGCCCAGGCTTTGAGTCCACTTAGGAGAAAGATCTACCCACACACACTCCTATCGCTCCAGAAAGAGCATCACAAAGTGATGAAATTAAGTCAGAATCAGGGAACGATACATGAGAGAAGCACAGCCACATGCCAGATGACTTGGGCAGCCAAGGGCAGAAGGGTTAGATAAACTGGCTTATTCAATTCCATCACATGAGATGCATGGTAGTGAGGCTGGGGGGGGAATAGAAGGATGGAGTACGTCTTCAGAGATAACGTGCTGTAAGGCTCCAAGTGCTGGAACAACGAGGGCAGCAGGGATTCCACTTGTAAGACAAGGCAGCCTCTMGCATGACATCAAAAGCAGATTCATTATATACATCGCTATACAAGACTTTGTGCCTGAAATATGTTATTCCATTAGGTTGAGAGCAACAACCCCCTGTTCTCCTCCTTCACTTTGTATCTTAAGAACCAAAAATTACTTTTTTGTTGCTTTCTTTGGAACATGTAGAAGTGGCATGACATTTGATTTCCTATGCTTTTTAGCACGAATACCACAACATACCACTTCTTCAGGGCAGGCTTCATCCAGAAAACAGAGTAAAGTAGCAGCTAAAACAGACAGAGAAGCCGTATTCAGGGAATATAAATACTTAATTTGCTTGTAYCCTTTTGCTTAGCTATTGACTCAAAATTCTTTATCAAGATATTGAGGTATCAGTTCTAGTAATGCAGTTCCAAGCATTTTATCAGAGTTGGAAAACTAGGCTCAGATCAGCTACACTCCCCAAACTGTCAGTTATTGGAAGACTTATTTATACATATTTCACACTCATCTTCTATTAACTACTGTCGGAGGGAGGATATTGAGCTAGATACATTTTTGGCCTCACCAGTGACAGATCTCCTCTTCTACACCAAGACAACAAAAAGAACGAAGGATGCAAATCCTGATGGGTCTCAGGCTGAAAAAGTTCAGGCAGGGGAGTGACTTGAAAAGGCATTTATTGTTATMTTTTGCATTGCTCACTTCTGAAGTGCTTACACATGTTCTTGACTAGCTCCACAGCTACCTCAGGGCAAACCCAATCACATCATCCCTTCCAGTCTCATTTCTATTTTAGTATGCAGAGCTGCATTAAAGTACAGATTTGGGCTGAAAGCTGCATTAGTAATGCAATAGTAAAAATAAATATTTGAGGGATGAAAAACAATCTAGCAGTTACTGTAGAGCAACATTTGAACAAAATCCAAACACGTCAGAAACACATTAAGGCAATCTTGATGTCAYGCAACAATACATTTATAATCAGGGCACTGGGGACTGGGGGTTTCCCTACTAATTTTTTAAATTAAAGTCAGACACTATGAAAAACCTCTATGCAATTAGGTATCTTGGAATCCTACAGAAGAAAAAAGTGTATTAATGATACAAAAAGCACGTTTGCTCTATAAATAAATTTCAGAGTTCATTTAATGATTTGCACAGTACAGAGGATTAGAAGCTAAAGGTAACATGGACCAAAGACATCTCTCCCTGGATTATTTATAAGACACAGGAGACTGACAAACTGCTTGTAGCACTCAACATATATTGTATGGAAAAATCAAGAAAACGTTGATAGATGCAGTCAAAAAAAAGTAGGACAGATACCCACATGAAAATTTTGGGACCTCCTGAAGAGGCACRCACTGACACTTTCAGACAAGTTGCTTATGTTCATTCATTGCTACTACATTGAAGAAAATGTGACTGTGTCTGCTAAAAGAAGAGACTTGCATGAGCTGGTTTTCTGCAGTAGGGCCACATTTGTTCCTAGAGAACACACCATTTGCTAGTCAAAAAAAAATACTTGTTTACTCCTTTGGTCAAACAATTGATCTCAGTCTGATGTTTTCTTGTTAAATAAGAGATAACTGCATCTTTGCAGTAAGAACTAGTCTTCCAGCACCTTAGTGATCATTACAGGCATATTGTGCCCGGTTCACCTGCTTTGTTAGAATAAATGTTCTCAAATCTGATAAACACAGGAGAAAAGCGACTGCATGAGCAAGTCCATCCCTCTGTGCTTTGCTAGAAGTGGATTAGCTTACTGTTTTAGGTTTGTGCTCTAAGGCTTAGAGATTCCCTGTAACACTTACAGTGACATTAATTCCAGCGATATAGCATTTGCAGCTAACCCACCTAYGATCTTGTAGCTGTGCCATTCTGTAGTGGCAACCATATCTTCCTAACAGTGAAGGCAGGTAACACGCTAACGGCATTCCTACGTATTGGCTCAGACTGCAACTGCTTCTCAATAGATACGCTTCCACTGCAAGCATGACATGGTGCATTCCCTCCTTCCATCAAATTCAAGTGGGAAAGCACCTCTTCTGGCCATCTCCTTTGCATTGCATATAGACACTGTCTACTTTTTTGCAGCTCATCGCTTTAGGCAGAGGCCCCCTGAGGCTTGGCAAAGATCATTATGTAGTACTGACCAGGAAATTTAATTTCAGCTATAAACACACCCATGAAAGGAGACCGCATTAATGCAGATCTTCAGAGACAGACCCAACAGAAACACTTTCTTTTTGCTCATATGTTCTAGAAACCTTAATATGGCCAGACAAGAAGGCTTACTGCAATCCACTACAAATGCATTTTTACAAGCCCAGCTCTCAACCCAGCAAGAACTCAATTTCAGAACAGAAAGATAGGTAGAAAATACACACACAGGGAAACCTAAGAACATTTGTCAGTTCACAGGACAGGCAGCTAGGACTCCTGGACTACAAAATTAATTTTGCCCCTGGTTTATTGAGCCTCGTGAACAAGTTACTCTTTGTACTGCAAAATTAAAGCAGTTTTGCACCTTCTCCATCCACTGGTAATCTGTATTTCTGAAAGGACTTTGAGTCAAAGCTTTTTCACACATGATTTTAGTCTTCACTGAAGTTGCAACAGAAGTCATCAGCAGTCAACAAACAGATCTGAGTCCATGGTATCGTCTCTTGTTCTAAATGGAAGACAGACCAAACGCTTCTACCATCATTTACTTTCCCTCCCTCCAGGGAAGCTGTTTGTAGAGGGGTTTGAAATATGAATCTAGGCCCAGTCTAGATATACCAATACAGCATCCTTGCAGTTTATTGTTTGTCAGTCCTTTGAGATTCTTGGATTAGAATGCACTAGAGAAGGTAAAGCCTCAATTAAAAAGCCAAAACAGCAGTTTATGAAGACATAAAAGTAGTTCCAAAGAACAGAAGAGTGAACGCCACCATCTGATTATTTAATTTCAATTTGATTTCTTATTAAACATCTACAGACAAATAGGGTATTAAGGGATGTGATTAATCCCCAGTTTGATTATATTAGTTTCAGAAAATTAAGATTCACACAGCCTCCACAATTTCACATGGCTGTTTCTGTTTTTTAAATCCAGTATTTGTTATTTCCTGTGTTCTAGTGGTGCCCAGGGACAGCAATTCAATCAGAACTGCACTGCACAAAGCACTATGCCAATACACAGCAAGAAATACAGTTCCTGCCCTGATGGATTTTACTACCTGGTTACACAGTTCGGACCTACTCCTGCTTAAGCTTCGAACTACCTTCGTTTCATCTGTCAAGTCTTATAGTTGATCATTCATCATTCACACACATCCAGATCAAGAGTTCTTCATTACCTCACCACGGCACAATGCRTTACAAGAATCCCAAGACAACCTAGGGGTATCGGTACCTTTGACATATGACTCTTCTGATCAYTGCACTGAATGGCCACAGTCACATCTTCTTCATACAGGCTGCATTCTATGAACAGCTTATAAATCTCTCTAAACAGCACTTCATCTCATAGAGTATGTTTGAAAACATAGCTGTTCTGCTTACTCCAGCATGCGTCTCAAATGGATCCTTAAAACACAGCCTGACACCTATGCAACACATCAGGCACAGAGTATCTGCACGGCTAAAACGATTTACTATTAATCTTATTGACTGCTAAAACAAACTCCTCAGAAATGGTAGTAGCTTTCCACTTCTTGGAGACTAACTCAAGCCTGGTGCTCCTTCATAACAGACATCATCTAGTTCTACCAGAAGGTAGAAGTCTGATGCAGGAACTGCCCTTGAGAGCACCTTCCTGGTCTGATCCTTCAAGCAACACGCAAGTACATTCATAAGCAATGCTGTAACTCAGACGCGGGGCAAGAACAAGGACAAATTTGTTCTTTCCTCTGCCACTCAGTAGGTTAACCAGAGGGCTGCATTACAGATTTAGACTTTCCTTTCCTGATGACTTTGTGGCCTCTTTGAGCTCTTATCTTCCCTGAACCAAAGTGCTTCTCAAACAAAAAAAGCCAGACAGGCCAACATGAACAGCAAGCATTTAAGAGCAGGTGCATTATGAATAAAAGCACCCATCAACCTGCTATTCTAACTGTTTTTTTCTGCCCTTAGCTTTCATCTTCCTTTCATGCTGTGTCATGTGAACTTGGACACCAGTCCTACAGACTCATAATCACATGGTAAGTCTCATTCCCAGGTAGCCACATTTTTTTGCATTAAAGTTTTAGACTCAGAGAAGTTTAAGCCAGGGGATGTGTGTTATTTATCTGCCAATCTCCACAGTGCGCCTAGCCTCAACCCACTGTGAAAGAGAGCAATTCCATAAGCACTTGGTATAATATCAATTCTTAGGGTGTAATTGGTACTGGTCACACAATGGATACATATAGAAATAAAGATCTATTGTAAGTACACCACATTCCAGCATACTGGCAATATTATTGTGCACAATGATTCATTATTCAAGAATACAATTGTGAAAAATAAAGACAGGCAATAGTTCATGAGTGTCATCATAATATACATGTTAGCAGAAACAAAAAAGTTAAAGAGAAGGCTTCCCACTGCCTTGTACCTTGAGTTCCTATTTACAGTAGCACAAAAAGAGGTTAACACTATTGTGTTGACTTGGAACACTTAAATTGCTTTAAGTAGTTCTGGCACTCAAACAGCATCTCCAACACCTAGCCATTTCTCCCCAGTACAGCTCTCCAGATCAGTAGCCAAGAAGGGCCAAGCAGACTTCTTTTCAAGTTTGGGAGTTCGCTGTACAGAAACTGAGTTCCCAGAGACTGTCTTACAAACTTCACAGGTGCTGTCTGTAGCTAGTATAAGCTGGACCCATTTACAGCATACTACTGGATAATTTGCAAACAAGAGTCAGAGGGGATAGATAACGAACTAGAAAGTAACTTCTGAAGTTTGCACCTTCTCCTATTCCCCTGTCTGCCTGGAGTTCTTCTATTCCTTTGCACAGCATTGCAGTTGATACCAGCACAGGTCCCCAGCAAGTGTGATGGGTATTCTGAGATGCCTTTAAGGTTTTATGCAGAGCTGAGGCACCACGGTCTTCAAACATGAAAGGATAGCAACTATGCTAACTCATGGTAAGAAAAAAACATGTAGAAATAGGTTGTATGACATGTTTACACACACATCCTGCTCCAAGCCCAACATYGATTCTCACTGCAAGAATCACCTTTCTGTTTTGTTTCCTCTGCCCCTTTTACAACTGACCAGMATGCCTTATGTTCTGGAGCTCTCCTGCATCTTTATCCCATGCTGTGCCCTCACTTTATTCAAAGTAAGAAAAAAGTAGTGTATTCAGAGTTAACATATGAAATAAAGCCACATAAGGAACCTACATTTACTGCAAAAGGCAGCATTTCAAAAACCATAATGACCCCACATTACARGCTTTGCCAAAGAGACAGGAAATCTTCCAGGAGACTGCCCCCTCCAAGAGAATCCACCTCCATAGAGAACTGCACGGCTGGCTGTTTGAAAGCCTACGTACAGTAAGTTTGGCAAGTCAAATCCAGTTCCTTGTGAACAAGCATAATGGCGGGGTTTGTTTCACCGACATTTGGGACTAAACGATGTGTCATGGAGAAACAGCAGCTGAATGAGCTTCCATCTCAGCCATAGGGCTTGTCTTCTCATCATGGGACACGGCACAATTACTTGGTCACTGATCTAGATATACAGAGGTGACAGTCTCCAGTACTGTCCCCTCTGTCACCTTCGTGGTAATTTTTGGTAAAGCATAGATCTAATCTTTCCTACACAACAGGATAAAGCCTTTTGTTACTGAAATGCATTGTCATATTTATGTGCTCTTGTGGGTCTCTGGGAGGACCCACATGCCTTGAACATCAAAAGGGTTAATCAAAAATGTATTTCCCCCACTCAGAACACATTTGTTGAGTCAAGTGTGGGCTGACGTGGCTCAGACAACTAAGAGGGGATAGGCCCTGGGCAATGTTCTCTCGCATCACTGATACTTCAGCTGCAGTGGCCGTGTTCAGACTCCAGCCTGGAACACCTTTATAAACACTACTAAAGCAAAAAGGAAAGTGCATACCAATTTTTACATGAACGCTTGCTTAGACACAGCTCTCTCCCCTACCCCTCCCAGAGCACACTAAATCTCTTCCAGAATGCACTAAATTCTGCTTTTCTGGCTTATCTCTGACTGCACAGACTGGTTCCCAAGAGTCATTACAGTCAGTGCCTTTCTCATTCACCCTTTCCACATCTCCCTTCTTTGTATCTCACTCAGCCCCTCTCCTGCACATACCTCTATGCAAGTCTCTGGAAGCAGTGGGGTAAGATTAAAAGTTTTTCTGTTGTTTATTTTGAATCCTTTGGGCCAATTTTTCTGTCACACTCCACTAGCTTCAGGGTACGTCAAAATCTGGAAGACAGCTGTATGCATTATGCCAAGTCATGACTGCACCAGACCTTCTGTGCACAAGTTAATCTGATGCAGAACTACAAAGCTYCATGCCTGTAGCGCTTCCACAGGGCAAGAGACATCCAAGGAGGTCAGAAGCATTCTTACACTTCAGGTATTACACTTTTATTCAATAGCCTGCCAGCCCACAGAGTAAACTGGCACAGCCAAGAGTTTGCCCCAGGGATTTCTGCTGCTGTATGTCTACAGTAATTCCAAGGAAGCCAGTATACCCTAGCTCTATGCTTGGTAGACCTTACAGCAGGATCTGGCCTGACTTTCGAGGTGCAATATATATATTTTTAGATTACCTGAAAGTAAGGCAGAGATGTTGCCACATTCTTCCGATGCACCCCTGCAAACTCATAACTAAGGGTTACCACATCCAATGAACTCACTGGCTGCGTTGCAAGGCATGAAGCAAGAATTTCTGGTACAGCTGCACTCCATCCCTAACTCAGTTTATGTAACATGTACTGAAGTCCCTATATACAGTGAGGGGACACAGAAGCCCAGCAAATGGAATTTCTCTCCATTAGAGAAGGTTACACAGCTCCTGCGCTACGTTTGCAGGAGGGGAAGAAGAGAACAGACAAGGGAATACCTTGGGAAGGGGCTCACACACACACAGGCATTACCATTTTTGCCAGTTTTCCATGGTTTGCTTTCCTCCTATGTAGAAATCTAAGCTTTCCCTCTCAGAGTCATTGCTGGGGCCTAGATGGGCAAGTACCTTTAGGACATGAGAGTCAAATACAGAGGTGTTGGTCAGCCCCTTCTGAAGGATCAGCACTAGAACCTTGCACAAGGGCACAGGGTCCATTCAGACTCAGTACTACAGACCACTAGAAATATATGGGTCTTAGTAAGTACTGTTCTTATTTGAACCTGTTGATCGAGGTTTATATTCATGCTTTGATTCCTTCCCCGGTATCATGAGATTAACTTTCTTTTTAGAAAAAAGGTTTTAAAATCATCACCCCCAGTCACAGGACTTCAGGTGCTGGGACTTTCTGAAAGCAGTACACCAAATATAACAGGGCATACAATAATTTCATCAGCAAGCAACACTTGAAGCCTGTCTGAAAGATCTCAGCTTCCCCCAGTCCTCCAGACACCACAAATAGTTCYCAGCTCTTGCCTAGAAGAAGGTGTGCTAAAGTATGAGCACAGTTCRTCACCTCAGCCATCCTAATTGAAAAGTCTGGGCAGGATACAGAGTCACAGCTGCCTGTACTGTAACGCAGGCCTCCTTTCTGGCTATGAGTGACCAAGGCTAAATTCTTTGCTTTTAAGTGCCAYGGAGGGCTGTGACCCTGGGAATCCTGGCACACAGCAGCAGTGCCTTGTGTCATCCCTGCTGAGGAAGCCTGCAACGGGAACAGATTGGATCCACATGCTTCTGTCCCTAGTTGTGATCACTGTCTAGATAGATAATCCCTTCACAGGCTGCTGCTCTACAATTGCAGAGCAGCAACCAATCCAATCTGAGAGCCAGAACCAGGCCCAGGGGGATAATTCCCCTCCTACTTCCCTACAACATGGTGAAATCTACTTGTTTCCATAGAAACAAATCAGTTTGATGTCCACACAGCTCCTGCATCCCTCACTGCTGTGCATCAGCCCCAAGCTGCCGAGGCTGAGAGATTTTAAGCAAGTGTCTACAGCTATAGGTCAAGAGTTTGCAGGAGAAACAAGAGGTACTCCTAGCATACAAAACCGACCATCTCACCYGAGATGTCATTTGCTTCAGTTCACCTCTGCTGTGAGCGAATTAATCAGGAATATCCTTCCCCTCCTCCATTTTGAGGGTTGACTTATCTGCCAGATCCCTCCCTGCTATCTTCCTGCAGATGGGTTAGCCCAGAATACGTGAGGATGTAGAACACAGATGGGAAAGGAAAACAGGGCACTCCACCTCAAGTGCTCTTGTGAGCAAATTTCCTCATTGTATTTTTGCAGGTAAAAACTGTAAACGGATTTTCTTGCTTGGAACTCTGCATTTTACTCTGGAGGATTATTTAGAGTGGTACAGCCTACAGTGCATATCCTGATCTCAAAAAGTCACTGCCCATTATAGCAAATGCCGCATTGACTCTAGGCTGCAGCGCTGGGGAAGGAAAGAGTCTTGAGAGGGTAGAAAATTGCAGCACTGCTGTGGTGCAGCTTCCTCTGGGATCTTTTGGGTAATAGAAAATGAAGTCCTGGATGTTGCTTGATGCCTTGGGATACTCAAGGTAAAGAGTAACACAGCCCTGATTCTACATGACAATATCAGGAATGCAAGGGAATAAGCAGCCTGGTGTATCCTGAATGCACRTGGCAGTAAGGATTACACATTTGTCGAAAATGCAGCTTTGATTTCAAGAATTACAGTCCCAGGAGAAAGAAAACAAGGCTGGTTTCACTCAATTTAAAAGCCAAACATAACCCCAGATCTGGGTAGCACTACCAGGATTCAGGGGAAAAGTAACCACAGCACTGGCTGGGTCCAGAGGCCTCCAGAGCCATAGGTATAAGAAATACTGCACTAGCATGATGTATTCTCCACTCCAGAAGCTGTAAACAAGACCTTTCTGTCTACCTTGCTGAATTTTCACCRTCATAGCATGAAAGCAAGTTTTCCTTTTGCTCCCTCCAACGCATATATACCCTGGCAAAAAAATGTCGTGTAGATTTTATCTCCACAATCTCCCTGCAACTTCCAGACAGTCTCCGAAAGGACAATACCAGGCATCAACACCACCCTAGAGCATCAAATTAGTCCAGTCCTGATGGCAGTAGTGAAGAAACATTWTTTTATTGCCATAAAGGTAAACCCATGATCCAGCATCTTTGCTTGTCTCTCTCTCAAGCCGCACTGATCTGTCATAATACTGCAGTAACACTGCTCTGCTTTGGCACAAACAAATCTACTGACAAATCCTGGCTTTGCCATAACAGAAGGGTTGCAGCCCTGAAAAACATGACCTGTACAGCACCTGCAACTTGAGCTGGGAGAAAACAAAAGGACAAGCTGTACACTAAAACTCTGGGACAGGAAATGACTGATGGGAAAGCACAGCCACAATAACACCCTAGGATTAATGTATACTAAGACCGATGAGCAACACGCTGACCTTGCTATTTCCCACCATCAGTGTCTTAATCTGTCCTAGCACTCTGGAGAAAGGCTGAAGCTGAGTCTAGACTAAAGGCTGTCCAGCAGTAAAGGCTCTCCTGGGCTCAGGGACACCACTAGACTGTGCAGCAGCAACTAATAGTCAAGCTATTTGTCACATGGGGACTCTGGATAAAAAGGTATTTATCCCCCTTTTTACCCTTCTSTCATTCAGAGAGGGAAATCAGGTACAATGGCAGACTCAAAGATACCAAACACTCATGGTAAGTATCATCTTAGATTTCTTGTCAAAACTCCACCACCTCTGGAGTCCTGGTATTTGCTGCAAGACCTAAGAGAAGAACAAACATAGCTCAAGGCACATTTCATCACTGCAGTATGACACTTCCTCCACTCCCAGGCAGCACTGTGTGCTAGAAAAGGAGACAGTCTCCCCARAGCCTGAATACCATAAAGGGTACAGACAGCTAAAACAGTTCATTGGAAAAGGCAAAATCACTTTGATGAGCCCACTAATACAAACCCAAATGGAAGCTGTATGAGGAAAGGAGGTGTTACCTCAAGCCATGATGTGTTATTAGTGGCCAGACATAGGTGGTGTGTTTATAAAACTGAATGCATGTACCTTGACAATKTATCTCAGGTCAATGGTAAGAAGCAGAGTGTGTTGTGGACGGGGAGGTAGGCTGCTTCCCTTCCGACAGGCCAGGCAGGAAGGACAGCGTTCTGAGGGTAACAGGGTTATGCCACACTCGGGCATCCTGACCAAGCTGTCCAAGGTGCACGGCTGTCCYGCAGAGGGAATTTAAGATGCCAATTTATATCTCCGCTCTGCCTGGAGAAGTATGCAGGCACAGTGCCAAGCTCCTTGCTATGCACTGCACCTCTGCAGTTTCAGATATAATTAGGATCACCCTGGCTGGAAACATGGTGCAGAGGCACTGCTTCTTAAGCCCTTGAAGGAAAACCAGCAGACTGGCTGCTGACACCTCTAGTGTAGAGCAAAGTCAGAGGCATTAAAATCTACTTCAAAAACCACACAAGACATCTTCATTTCAGGCTATACCAGAATGCAAGTTGGATCAATAGTCCCGGAAGAGATGAGCTTTTGCCTCCTGGCTGGTTCCAATGCATCTGCCAGAGTCCTGTCCAACCAGTGGGACAGCACTTCTCATGTCCCGGRGAACATTTTTCTCTGGTCAAGTTTGGGCAGTGACCATAGGAGGTGACAAAAAGGCAGGWTTATATACAGATACACATCCACAGAATTTCTAAAGGAGTCCAAGTCTTCACTGGAAACTTTAAGAGCTTAAATTCAAAAAGCAGAGGCGGGTCAAAATTGGTGTTGCCTATTAATGGGCACTCTGAATCTATAGCAAAGTTGTGGCATAGTGACCTGGACAAACAGACCAGAGTGTTTCCAGTCTTCCATTCCCTTCCCTGTTTTCCAGAAGTAAAGGGTTTATGTAAATTCCTCCCCCTGGTATCTTCCCCCCACCCCTTCAAACCAATACACTGATTTCCAATAACATTTGCTTTTGCCTGTCCAGGCGTCCAGTTTGAATTCAACTTTGTCCAAGCAGAAGATGGCAAAATATCAAGTGCTAATGCAGTGCCTCACTTGTTCTTTCGCAGTAAGTACTCTTTAAATATCATTCTTTCAATAGCCTATACGATTCATTCAGGAAATGCACCTCTTTCTCGAAGATGAGTTTGGAATGCCAGGTAGTTTGCAGGCCTGGCATAACACACACATCTTGTATGAAGAGGCATAAACAGAGAGTAATGCCTAGGAACACCAAATCAAAGCAGCACAGCCCAGAGGGAAGAAGTATATTGCTGGGATCTCCGCTGCGAGCCGCACTCATGTAGAAGGGGTGACCTGGGTTTCAGCACTGGAGCTGCAGCATCAGCTCTGCAGTGTGACACATGTCACGCGCCAGTCCCGGAGGGTATTCTGCATTTTGGTGTGTATCAATCTCCTCCTTACCTCTAGCTATAACCCCACTGCGACAGATCTCCTCTCAAGGCCATCACCATGCTCAGGCAATTCCCAGCTATTCATAGAGGAGCTTCTATTAAAAGTAAAAAGCACAATCGGCTTAAGAAATAGCCAGAGATTACTCAAGAGATCACAGCAGATAGAAAGAGAGAAAACCCAACGTGTATTAGAATCAAGGGGCCCCATCCTGACCCAGAGCAGTGTAAGTTCAGAGTAAATCATAAGCAAGTCAGTGGAGCTAAATAYCAGCATAAGAACTATGAGGGTTAGAGCTTTATTTTTTACTGGTTTAATTCTGAACTAACAGGTCATCAGGTGTATTCCCCTGCTGACAGAGAATTTTTCCTGTGCTCGCAGGGAGGTGGCAAATGGACAGTTATTTTCATTATAAGCCCCTGTTTGTCGAGGTTTATAATTACCTGATGAGGAAGAGCTGTGAGCTGAAACAGCCTGTTAAACTGTCAGAGCCCTGAGCAAGATCCTACATAACTTACTCTGCCTTTACACATGCAAGAGTGGCAGGAAGGCAAAGAGGAGGAACTGAACAAAGACTTTGAGAATTTGCCTTTAGGTACCTCTTTCCTTGTTCTAAGAAATTCAGCACAGCCTCCCCCGTCCCTGGATCTCTATTCTCAAAAAAACAAGCAAGCAAAAATAATAGTTTTTCCTAGTGCTCTCCAGGGTCAGTTAGCTCTGCTGTAAAAACATTTGCAGATGTTGAGAACCAACTACTCGGCATCTCTGTAGACTTCTGCCTATCGATGCTTTGAGAAAGGGTCTAAATGCAGCTGAAAAACTACTCTGAAATACAGCTGCAGTTTATGCTCAGCTTTTATACAGCTCTTCAGCCAAAATCCACAGCAGTATCAGTTTAGTATCGGCTATGTCCTCTCTCAGGCAACCCATGTACTACACTGGCCGCATCAAGACTGTTTCACAGCCACAAAATGACAGTCCTAGCAGAGTCAGACAGGATCCCAGCAATTCTCATGTTTGTTACGGTAACGTTAACTCTTCACCCTTCAACGCAGCTGCAACAATGCAACCTAAAGCCGTAAGAGACAGGAAAGGGACTGTTCAAGGGGACTGCTGAGGCAATACATTATTAAAATAGTATTTTCACCCCCAGAGACTCGAGTTCAATTCCCATTTCAGTCACAAGTGAGGAACTGGGTTTATTCCAAACCTCATTTTGTGTAATTTATTGCTCATAGTGACTGCAACACAAGTATTTTAGCAGAGCTTATAGTTTTGGGACTAAGCCCTGATTTTTAGGAAGGGAAGAGTTGACAATGCAGGTCTTTGAAGTTCTGAGATTCTTTATACTTAGGGAAATAGCATCTTTTAAAGAAAAAAAAGTACCCGCAAACATCCATGTTAGAAATTGATGTTTTCAATACGAAAGCTACACTGCTCTTCTGTTAGCTTAATTGCTGTGTCCAGGGCTCTAAGAAAAGCCACATAAGTCACAAGACTTGCAGAAAAGTGGCAGAAGTTGGCAAGTTTGCTTCCAGCCAGCAAGACACAGCTTGAGGAGCTTGCATAACATCTGCTTCCAAGATGCTTCCAAAAGCACGTTAYGCTGAACTGCAAGAAGCTACTGACCAGGGTTTGAAACACCATCTCACTTCCATTTGGTCATGGCTGGGTCTGCCAAAGCTTTCAAAGCATCTAACATGGTAGAGAACAATCAGAGACACTGTTAGATTTCAGACTCRGGGCTCACTCTTCCTGTACTGTGTCACGAAGGAAAGAAAAGCAGTTATCTGTTATAGTCAGGACCAGCCTAGGAGCTGTGACAAGCTTGAAGGTCATGCAGGAAGCAACCATCAGCAATTGTCCTGTCTGACCATCTATATAAGACAGCTTAAGAAAATTACTGAGCCACTTTACATTCAATTATTATTAAAGTATTCACTAATAGGACTTTGAAAATAAAAAGCTGGACATAAGTACAAAGTATCAACGAGTCACCTAGAATAACTGTTTAAATATCTAACATTAAATTGTGCTCTCAGTTGACAGTCACAATGTTTTGATGCATACTCTTGCCTGCTCCTCAGTAAACACTGAAATGTGGTCTCAGTCATAGCCACCCCAATATTTATAGTAGTCAGTCCTGAGCAAGACATCCAATTCTCATGACTGAACTCCATCGAGTCACTCAAAAATAAGCACGATGTACGCTTTAGAAGGATCACAGATAAATGTAAATAAAGAGAAATAGCTTTTTGGAGCTTTTCAGAACCAGTCCTGCTTGCAGTCTGACCACCTCCAGGCCTGACCAGATCAGCTGAGTGTTTAAAGTCACTAAGGACAAAACCCTGGACTCATTCCTCTATAGGGCTGCGCTACCATCCCTGCTCTGAAAGGCTATGCTCAAAAATTTAAGTGCTACCAGCTCATCTAGTGCAGCCTCTCATCCCCCAACGCTTTCTAAGAATACCCCGACTCCTCAAATCCAGTATCTGATCTACGCCAGCAGCCAAAGGTTCCTGCACCAGTCCCAGCCTCTCTGCAGAGCAGACCTGAGTAACCAGGAGCATTGGGCGAATGAGGCTGCACGAGCAGCTGAAGCTCCTGGCACTCCGCTTCTGGAGAGAAGGCAGGTCTTTCACAGGGCTCAGGCAGACATCGCTGTGCCACCCTTGCAGAGTTTTAATCGTTAGGAAAAAGAGTTTCCTAACAAGTTTTTTATGGTTAATCATTTCTAGCGTTATACACCTAAATGACATGACAGAGGCCAACAGCCTCTCCTTTCTACAGATGGAGAAAAAGGTGTAAAAAATTAGTCACACAAGAATTTAGTTTCAGAGCTGAGAACAGAACTCTATCAAGGCTGAACATGCCCATCTGCCTGTTATCAGAGACAATATTCCTTTACCTCGAGCTTTCACCATCAGAATGTGCAAAATCAGGTCTGAGATCAGGAAAAGAAAATTTCAAGTGAATGACAAACTGTCCCACTAGTGAGCTATTTTCCCACCACGCATGACTAGATTTTTTTTTGGACCAGATTTAGTTTTAGCTCT
The DNA here is from genome assembly GCA_030449065.1 of Oceanodroma leucorhoa. NCBI lineage: Eukaryota > Metazoa > Chordata > Aves > Procellariiformes > Oceanodroma > Oceanodroma leucorhoa. The sequence goes on from JASVER010000051.1 coordinate 5,103,233, forward strand.
CCTCCCAACTAGCAGTACTGACTCATACAGTTGCAGATCTGTGTGTCCAAGAAGGAAAGTATTACACCCAAAGTTTTTTGGGTGTTTTTTTTTTAGTGGCATATCCAGGAAGTAGGTTTACCCTGCATATTACCAGTAAATTTCCTTTCACAGATGCTACCTCAGAACCAATTTTACACTGGGCATAAAGGCTGAACACCATATGCTTCTAGGTGACTGCCTGCCACCCCTTCATTAAGTCTTCTGGTTTTGCCACTCAAATAAATGCACTGCCTGAAACAAAAATCTGAGTATTGGCTTGCATGGGTGGAGCACACATGTGTTTGCTCTTGTCTAATAAGTTTGCTGCTTAATGCATCATAATGAATTTCACCCCAGCAAGAACTCTTTTCCTGATTAACTTATGCTAAGTTGTCAAGCTTCTTCCATTTCTCCTCACAAAGGTTCATCTTAAAGATGCTAAGAAATCTTTACTCCGCAGAATTTTTACTCACACTCATGCAGACAGGCTCAAACTTGAAGTTAAGTACAAAGTAGGGACATTCAGTAATTCACCAGATCAGGAAGGGGATTAGCTTCCTGCCTTAGAATAACATTTTCAGAAGCTGCCTCAGATCGGAGGTGCTGCAGACAGACTCCCACACCTTCTGTTTAAGCCTAGCRGAGTTCTGCCTGCTCAGAGCATCTGGAGAAGTCAGGTTCAAGGACTTGACTTGGCATCCCCAGCTAGGTATTGAATTATGACTTCTGAAAACAATCAGCAGCCTGTAAAAGTTTGTCTATACCTTTTTTCTTTTTTTGACTGTGTGAGAAGTTATAAGCATGTGGAGTTTTGAAAAACAGTAACAGCTGACAGTTTTAGCATAGGGGAATGCTTTTGGGAACTTCTGACTGCTTTCCCCCACTGGTTTTGCAGACTCTTTACAGCCCTATATCACAGCATACTGTTTATAGAGCAAACACACAGAAAACCCACAACACTTACCTATCTCAAAATACAGTAAGGACTAAGCGAAGCTCAGGATGCTCTAAGATTCCCCAAGATGAGGATTATCATGGTAACAAGGAAGAGTCCACACTAGCAAAGAAGGCATCCTCCTGATCTGCCAGCTATCAGGTGATGAATTCCAGCAATGACAAGGCAACCTGTCATTTTCACACACCAGTAGGTCCAGACAAGCCCCAAATTGCACAATACTGAGCACCAGCTTCCAAACTGGAGATACAGCTGGTTTCCTTTCCCTGGGTAAATTCCGATATGATCCGAGACATGCCGTAAGGATCTCTTTTCCTAGTGAATATAAGGCTAGTGGGCTCTTACCAGAAATACCACATCATCACTAAAGAGTTAAGTTGAAGAATACAGTCAGTGAGATTTGCAGAGTACATTGAACTGCTGCAGGAAGTAGAAAAGATATTAGACTTGTATTTATTTGAGCCAATCCCTATAACATTAAAGCAAGTAGTCAAAAGACAAATACAAGCAGACACTGCTCCTGCATCTACAAACATAGAAATTCATCCTTCTTTTTCCCCTCTTACAGCCATCCATGTTATGTTATATTTTCACTTAATTATATACCTCCTTCTAGCATTCCTCCTCCCACAAGTGTTTGCTCAGAGCTGTACAGATTTCTCTTAAATTATTTTATCTTGTGGTCTGCTGTAACACATTATCCATTTCCCCCAGTGCTCCTTATTTTCTTCCTTCCCCAATTAATCAGAGATAAAAATAGGTATTTTCTTCACTGAAGACCAAAGGCTGCCATTTGAAGGACTATTATTTGACCACGATTTATTTCTCTAAACAGCAGAATCTGGCTGCTGGCTCTTGCACCACCCTCTGCAACCCTAAAGAAGTCAGTTCCCAAGCAATGCCTATGTCTTTAACCTGCAAATACACAACAGCATTTGGTTAGCTCACAGATATATTTATCATACAACAATTAAGGGTCYGTGACTTGCAATTACTCTCTCTGCCAGCTCTCTGGGCATGTAAATGTATCTCAAAGCAGAACAAAAAAAAAAAAAAAAAAAAAAAAAAACATATTTAAGGACCCCTTTTGYGGCCAGAGCAGAGCAAGTTAGTGAGTGTATCTTCTTGTTTAAATTTAAATCTGCTGCTAAGGTACTGCATTGATGCTCAGCATTATCCAGTACAGCAGACATCCTCAATCTATACATAACTATGATTTTTAGAAGATTTAAAACCTCGGTTCTCTTCACAGCACTCAAGCTCACAAAGCATGTACTACAGCAGAAGCCTGAGCAACTTAAAAGCACAGAGACTGTTGACAAAACAGTTTTCCTGCAGTATCTGAACAGGCCAGTATCTGATGCATCTCTGTATGCATCCCTATAGGATCTTTCACTTCTAGATAGTTGCTAAATTGGCCTCTGAAGGTTTTTTGCTGGAGAAGYTTCCCATAACAAAGCAAGGTATTGTTATCAAAGGCGGCGTTCCTTCATCATATCTTGCGGGTGTAAGTATTTATCTCTCAATGGCTGGGGAAGGTTGAGATATGAAGATATTAAGTTGCTCCTCAAAGTTATACCTGAAGCCAAACTAAATCCTGTGGGTTCAAAATCTAGCTTTGCGTTTTCAGTATGTGACACTGCAAGGCAAAGACACAGTTGCAGCACACGCTGCCTGGCCCTTGCCTGGTTTTGTCAAGGCAGTTACCGTAGCACAAGTACCAAGCTTAACAGGTACTTACCCTTACGACTGCCACAGGCATTGCAATGCTGCATTTTCCCTGCTCTTTTACCCATGYTGAAATTTCAGTTTGCTAGGAGAGGCAAGGTGAGCCCAACACAGTTGAGTTTAGGTCCATGCCTGCCGCCAATTTCCTTCCAGGCAACACAGAAACATCAGCTAATTCAGCATATACCACCTGAGCCTGGTGACAGACYGCTAAGTGCCCCTATTTGGTTTGGGACATAAAAGCTCCCAAGAGAGGATGCTTTTGGGGTAATGCTCAGGTCTGGGGTCAAGTAAACCCTGATTCACTTCCCACACCCCTGGCACTGCTTAGCTCCCTTCATCATAAACAATATGGTTTCACCTCCATTCAAGTCCTTCCACCTACTGTTCCCAGTCCTTAGTCATTGCCTCATCGGCAGCCCCCTTAAACCATCTGTTYTCCAGAAGCCAGAGGTGCCTTGTTTTCTCCATGAAGAGCAATGCAGCTGTCCTAGCAGGGCTGAGCAGCACACTGCCTTGGATCAGACAAMAAGAACACAAGGCACAGACATTTACGCAGCCATCTGAACACAGCCCAGTGCTTTTGGTTTTTCCTGTTTGTAAAGCAGAGATAACAGTAATACTCCCACAAATCCTAAGATTTGTGTAACAGTGCTCTGAGATCTTACCATTWAAAAAAAACACACTTATATTTGTTWTTTTCACATGGCAAAATAAGAATGGAACGAACATGGATGATTTTACAAACAGCTTTGTGGGCTGTCCCCCCTTCTTGGTCCTTTGGGCTCTCTCAAGTTGAATTAGTACATACCACATGCTTTGTTCTTTTTATCAGACCAATTTTGCTGGTACTGGTGCCTGCTCTAAGACCTTCTAATTTAAGAAAGGTGGCAGCAGGGAAGTAATAACACCATAAGAATGGACTAAATGACCCCTGAGGTCCCTTCCAACCTGAGTTACCCTACGAGCCTATAACCACACCAACAGGAAATGCTTGGAGGTGACGGGATGAACCTTCCTCCCAGTTCTGGGACCCAGGATAACCAGTCTACAAAGAGATATGTCACCTGTCTGGCTTCTACATGGCTTCTCTCGTCTCTTCAGTGATTTTAACACCATCAGCCGGTATCCTAGTCACCATGCTGAGTCTCCGGCAGCAAAAGCACACATAGCAGCCACACTGACATCTGKTATTATAAATACAGGCTCTGCACTGTTGGATAATCTGTTAACAGCAGAGTAAGTGACATCGGAAGAGAAATTAGCAGCAACTAGTAAGCCATCGCTTTCAGGAGGAAAAARAAGTATTTGTTTGGTAAGACAGGTAACTAAACATTGCTTGCAGTCAGCATCACTCCCCTGTGCTTCGAGCATGTGTGGGATTCAGTGCCACTGCAAGGTGCCAGCAGCAGCCCGAGACTGAACTCCTGCATAGCCACAGGCTAGGTCTGGCCGCGGAGGCAAGTGTGCTGCCCTGTTCTGTGAACATGCCTTGATGACAGGAGCCCKGCAGGTACTGAGTGGGGAAACCAGCCCTGGCAGGGCCTCCAGCCCCTCTGCTGAAGTGTCCCCATCAAGCACATCAGTCAGTACCAACTGCATCAGCATTTGTTCTTGCACAAATTTCCATCCACTCGGAGAGAAACTCATCAGCGCTCCCATTCACTGTGCAGTGAGCAGCTGCTGAGCAATAGCTGCACCACCATCCTGGTATCAAGCTGGAGCAGTGACATATGTCATGTCCACACTACAGCAATAATTGTATTTGTACACAGTAGGTCTACACATAATTTCTTCTTACGCCTATTCAGACAAGAAAACAGCCCCTATCACATTTACATTGAGGAACCATGCTTATTCTGGATACTATTTCCATAGCTTCTTATCATGGTTTCCAATACCCACACAAAAAGAAAAGAGACTATACATTACAGCAGGGCCCCAACATTATTTTAACAGGATTGGGTTTTGCAGCACATACACATACATTCTGTGGTAAGATGTCTCATGTTACCAGTCTCTAAACTAGCCAGCACTCAAGGGTATCAAATGGAGAAAGACCTCTTCCCTTTGACATATTTTCCATTTCTACTCCAATTATTTCCTCTAAATGCTTTTCTACAGACAGGTGTCTCAGCTTCTGCTCAGGGGACCCTTCATTATTTCATTTTTTAAAAGCCACAGCACCATAATTYGCTGCTAGAGAGACAACTGATGGGACACAGTGAGGTCACAAGTTCTCCTGGGACACAGGTCATCAGAAAGAGACAGAAAACAATTTAATTCATTTGCTCTCCATCAGGCAGATAGTGTCCCCCATTCTCAATTGGTGCCAGTGGAGATGCACCAAGGATTACTATATCCCCTTCTGTTTGCTCGGTCTAAAAGAGAGGTGCAGTGTACCCCRATACACTGACTGTCCTTCGACAAACCCTCCTCTGGCCCGACAGCCATACATTATATATTACGCTACTGCAGCACTGACTGCATAGATCCTCTAAAAGGGATTTACGAGGTTAGGTTGCCAGTACTTAGAAAGCATAAAAACAGCAAAGCCAACAGGTGAACCTGTTTTGCTCGCATATTTCAGGAGACTTATTTTCCCYTTCTTCTTAGAAAGCTACAACACAGAAAGTTTTTCACTTTGGTGATAGGAATCATTGTTTTCTTCCTGTGTCTATGCACAAACAAGTGGATCCGGGTCTATGACCTGAGGCTCAGTAAAATGTGTTCCTGCAATGTCCTTCCCTTGGCATGATTCCCAGCTTCCCTGGGGGATACTGCATGGACTGTTGGAAGTTAGCTAGAAAGGATCCCAAACTCTTTGAATGTGTATTGATAGCGAAGAAAAAAGATAATCTTATTCTGACCATGCTTTCTTTGCACCAGATACAATCCCTGTGCCTTCTTCCTAGTACGCACAGCACACCCTGCACTCGCTGCTCAAGGCTACCCTTGCACAAGTGCAGAATTTGGGGCTACTCGCASCTAAACAAGCAATTCGTACACACCGCAGACCCTTCCAACAGTAGAAAAGCTTCATAAGCCATCCGGCAGCAAATAGCTTAAAAGAAAAAGTGGGGGTGGGGGAACGGCATCCAATAGATGTTGTCACAAATACAGTCTGCTGAAAGAGGAAAAACCCCCGCAAGCATCTGACCAGGTATCACAGCACTCACTGCTTTTAAGACAAGTCACCAGCAACTTGTATGCCCCTCATAGCATAAAAAAATACCTTGATAACTAAAATCTGTATATCACTGAATACAATTAATTAACAAGGCCAGAAACAAGCTGAGGAACAACCCCCCTCCCCAGGTATTGTGTGTCTACACTGGAGCAGATAACCAGGCAGCGCGGTCTGCAATTTACTCAAGTTGCAGATGATGAATGCGAAGGTCACACGAAGGGAAGGCATCAGTATATTGCCTGTCACAAAATGGTAGCGCCCGGGGATTTGAGCATATAGSAGAGAGATAACCCCGTCCTTCCTATAGCCTCCCCGCAGCTCCTGACATGGCATCCGCTATGGAGGACAGCGAGGCAGGGCTGGGGGAGGGGGACGGAGCAGATTAACTTAAACAAACCCCCCCGCATCCCCTTCCCAGCGACAACATCCATCTCCCGGAGCCCCGCGGAGGGGGCACCCCGGCCCGGCGGCCCCGCACCGAGTAGGGGAGGGGAAGGGAAGGGGCCGGTCCCCACTGACACTTCAGCCCCCGCGTTGTGCAACAGCCAGGGCGCACCTCCGGGCGAGGGGGGCTCCCACCGGCCCCGAAGGTGCAGGAAAGGCGGGGACCCCGCTGCAGAGATCCCCCCCCCCGAGGCGGGGAGACCTCCTCCGCCCCTCCCTGCCCCTGCACCGCAGCGCCCGGGCGTCCTGCAGCGCTGCCCCGCTACTGCGCTGCCCCTGCACCCAGCAGCTCCGCTGCCGAGCTGCGCTGCCCGCGCACCCAGCCGCTATGTCCGCGCACCGCGCAGGCAGCGGCTCTGCCCCTCACCGCGCTTCGCTTCTCCGTGCACCGCGCTGCCCGCGCACGCAGCGGCTCTGCCCGTGCCCCCCACAGCCCTGCCTGCGGCGGGGCTCCCCAGGGACCCCCTCACCTCCCGACGAAATTCTCCAGCACGGAGCTCTTGCCGGCGCTCTGCCCCCCCACCACGGCGATCTGCGGCAGGTCGAGGTTGGCGTTCTGCCCGATGGCGGCGAAGGCGTCCTGCAGCCGGTTGACCAGCGGGATGAGGTCCTCCATCCCGCGGTTCCCCATGGCTGCGGCGCGGCACCGGCTCCTCGTACAGGCGAACTCACACCACCCCTTCCCGCGCCCTCACCGGCGGGTAGCCCGGCTCTCGCCGCCCCGGCCGGTGGGCACTGGCACCAGCCCGCGCCCCTCGCCCCGCTCGACGCCGCCCGCTCCCGCCCGGGCTCGGCTCCCCTCAGCCCGCCCCGCCGAGCCTGCAGACAGCCGCGCGCCACCGCTAGGGGGCCTTAAGGGCGCCGGTGCCGCGCTGCATCCTGGGAGGTGTAGTCCGGGCGGGCTGTGAGGGGGCCCGCTGAGGGGGGGGGGCACCCGGCGGCAAAGCCCTCTTACGCCCCCTCCTCTGAGGCCAGGGATGGCGCCAGGGTCTGCGCCCAGAGACGCTGGGAACGGGCCAGCTCGCTCCTCCGAAGCCAGAGCAGCCCAGGCTGTCCCCAGGCCTTGGGGGCCGTGTGGTGCCACGGCCTCTGCGTGGTGGCTTGGCACAGCGGTATGGCCGAGCCGGGCCCGTGTGCGGCCCAGTCCGCGTGCCCCATGGCTCAGTCAGTCGGTGCACCCGCCTGGTCCAGGCGCCGTACCTGTCCGTGAGCCCCTAGGGTTCAGTCACTGTATCTATGCAGTGCAGTCAACGTACAGGTATGATTTGGTCAATGTAGCCGTACGGTTTGGTTACCACACCTGCAGTTCGGTCTTTACACCCACACAGCTCAGTCGATACACCCGTGCAGTTGTGGTCACGGTACCTGTACCTGGTGGTTGATACACCCAGACGGCAGGGCTTTGTGCCAGGACAGCACTTGTGGAATTTCCAGAATACAAGAAATACTTGATATGATTAAGCTGGAGGCTTGCAAAAACAGTACTGTGCTTCTGCTGCTTCATCTTCATTCAAACGTGGATGAAAAACGCATCAATTTCTGTTTATGGCTGCAAAACAGTATGTGTTGTTGTTGCTACCTTTGTTTTACAGAAACACAAGTGCTTCATTTTATGTACTTAGATTTTGGTTTTAAAAATCACTTGCCTACTATAAAGCAGAAACTGATTTTAGGTTTTTAAAAGGGCTGGGTTTTTAATAAGAATATAGTGTGAGGCCATATTTGATTTGAAAGTGTAGCAGTGAAAACAAGTGTTCAAAAAAGAAGCCGATGGCTAGGGGTGACTCAGGAGGATGGAGAATGCTGCATTTTAAACACCTCTCAGTTCGTGCTACCCAGTACTCTTGTTCACAGCTCAGAGAGAGATGGGGGTGGTGGGGGAAAAGAATAACAAAAAACTGCAACAGATTTTGAGCTGTAAATTTTGTTTTAAACAGCAACTTTTTAGTTCTAATGATTCTAAGGAAGGTTTCACAGATGTCCGACAAATGTAATCCATGCAAAAATACCTACCTGGGCGTGCAGAGAAACTGGAACAACCACGCTGAGGGGTGAATTTTCCTCACTGTGTCAGTGAAGATGCCCAAGGAAAATGCTCTGAAAATATCACCAATGTGCAGGTAAGAACACTGAAGGAAGGGAAGGGAGCTGCTCCACCTGTATGGGTAACACCACTGCAGGCCATACGTGGGCTCTTTTGGGGGCTGCCGATGCTATTTTTTCCTCTCAGAAAATTGCCCCGCAAATCTCAATAAACAAGCTTAAGAAACTCAATATAGACTGTGGACGAAAGACTCTGAGCATCTGTGCAGCCATTCTGATCATTTATGTTGAAGGAACCTGGAGAAAAAAACATTGTTTTTTCCTTCAGAAGTTGATAGCTGGTCCTTGTTAGAGTTCACCACAAAAAGAACAGTGAAGAGTATCAAAGACTTAAAGAATGGTGTCACCTTCCTCCCTGGGTCAGAACTGATGCTCAGGGAACTTCAGACCATGAGGATCTTTGAAGCTTTATTTGAGGAACCATAAGAAGAAAATTGTCCTTTTCCCAGAGGTTGCTGTAACCTGAAGTTTACCTACACAGCTCTAATTTCAATACAGAGAAAGATTGCCCAATCATCTGCAATCATCTCACACAACATAACAGCTGTACTACTAAGCATTAATGGCCGTGTCCAGCCTCACCTGGGGCCTCTCCCACATCTGTGGGCCCAGGAGCTCTATTTAAGTTCAGCCCGGGGCCATTGGTCCTTGAGGAATTATGGATAAGTAGTAGTCTCTGGCTTGGTTGCAGCCCTATATGCCTAGGGAGGCTTTGATTCTGATTTTAACTTATGGGCTGACTCCTCAGCTCTGTCTCATTGCTGTGGATGTGCCTGGAGATCGCTAGACCTGGTCCTAATCCTGGCCTGCAGGCTGGCATCTCTGCTCGGCCTTGGACCTGCTTTGTTGCCATGCTGTTGCCTTATGATCTGAGCTTTTTGTTAGACCCAGACATTATCTTTGGTCTACCCTGCTTGGCAATACCCCTGCCAGCTGTGGGATTTACCCCTCTGGCTCCTGGCTCCCCTTCCTCTGGGGAACATCCCTGCTCTTGCTGCTCCCTGACAACAGCATTAGCTGTTGTACATAAAATGACTTGATTCTGCTCCCCTTCTTGTCCCCCTACCCCATCCCATGAATCCACATCTGCTGTTAATACTGCCACAAAAGCAACTATATTTGATTRTGGCTATCAATGTTTTTGCTAACAATAGAAATGTCAACCTGCAAGTATTGTGTTCTGCTTCCCTGCTWGACACTCTAAGCAGGTATTTTGTTCTGGGTGAGCCCACTTCAGTCCTGAAATAATAATTCAGGATTATAGCATTTTTCTGGAAAAGCTAAAATTAAATGAATMCATTTGCTTTGGGAAAGGTTTGTGAAAGAAAGTACAGTATGTCAACAGCTGATATTCAAGACTATGGAGGGAGGAAATAGGGCTTATTGCCAGTTAAGGAGCTGGTACAGAGAAAGGCTTAAGTGTAACTTCTTTGCAGTTAYTCTTTCATATGTTCTCTGGTTTTATTTTTTCTGTGAAACTGGTACTTAGTTCTTGGGAAGTGTGGTGTTTGGGGGGTGGGGGGTATCTAAGGAGGTCCTTGGTCTGACTTACTGTACTCTCAAAGGGCAAAAGTGCTCTCAAGGGGTGGCGGGGAGTTAATAGGGTGCTCTCCAGGTAGACAAGAAAGGAAGAAAAGGGGTGGCAGAAGTGGTAAAAACCTGCAGAAATATTGGCAAACTTTACATAGATTTTTCAGCAGATCAATGTTAGTATAAATCTGTAAGATGCACAAAATGTGCTCCTGCTTCCCCTGTCTTGCAGAGATGCTTGTAAGCAAATTAGACCACAGTGTATGCCTGCAGCGTTATCCCTACAAGAACTCATTAATAACGTGGAGTCTATCTAAACACGTCTGCAGCAACGGTAATCACATAGCCCAGAGAGACCTACACTGAGCGTCAGAGGCAGTGAGGCTTGATTTTTAAGAAGCGTTAGAAACCTACACCTCCCGTTGATGRAAAAGAGAACTGCAGGCACTCAGGATGGCTCCTAAGGCCTTCCATTTTCTCTCCTGCAAGAAACTGAGTTGCAAGGTTGTTTACAGCAAACAGGCCTTTTGATTCTGTAATATCTCCCACCTGTGACTTATGCAGCAGCATGTAGGAGTTATAGGAGGAAAAACAACTATGTGATCATCCTTCATGGGAAATACTGAAAAACTGTAATGTCTGTGAAATAAAAAGGAATTTTATAAACTGGAGTGGACAGGAAAAATCTATTTCTTTCTACCTTGGTAGAAAAACTTAAGATGTGAGCAAAGAAGAACAAGGAGGATGAGAGATTTTTTTCTTCCCTCCAAGGTGCTATAAATATTTCTGGATGTACTTTAATATGAATGCCTAAAAATGCATGTGGGCATAATTGTGTGTTTCTATGTATGGCTATCAACATAACGATAGCTTTGTACACCGATTTTGTCACCTCATGCAAATAGAACTCCCAGTTTAGTTAGCATAATTAGAAATAGACACTTGAGTGCTGGATTCTGTCCCTCATTCCTTGCCCTTGCAAAAATAACACATCTAGTCCTCAGCAAAAAAAGGCAAAAACGTGGAATACAGTTAGCTTAAGATTCTCCTAGTCATCTGCACACTCCAGGTAGAGCTGTGAAGGTTCAGAACATTTCACRATGGATCACAAAGTGGATGCTCTTGGTCCTTTGAGTTCCTAAGAAATGTTTGTAAATACAGGTGAGAATGTAAATGTTTACAAGCAGAGGTTAGAATAAAAGTTCCACAAAGAATCAGGGCTAGGATTGCCACTGTCTCTATCAGTATAGAATACATTACACAGCTGGCAGTTAAAAAACTTAATTAAAATTAGCCTCTTAAATTTACAAGACTCTATGAAGCTGCCTATAGAGCTAGAAACAATTTAAGTATCTATTTTATAGGCACTTAAATGCTACCATAGTAGCAATGATACCATAGTGACATCATTGATCTCTTGTGGTATCAGGTGCTTGGAAAGAAAAAGTTTCTCTCTAATGTTCCTATTGGTTGGAAAAGTTACCTGAAAGAAAAGCAGCCTTTGATTTTTTATTTTCAAATATACAGTTTTTCTTTGTAGAATAACATAGAGAAATGCTTCCTATCTTCTGTTCTGAAACAGGAAATTTGCTGAACTGGTCTGCAAATCCCTCAAAAGGAGGTAGAAGAGGGTAAATCTAGTGTATGAGACACTGGGTCAGGTTTATCTTTAGTGTGATTCCACAGAAGCCAGAATATACATAAGGAAAGAAATAAACTGAATGTTATCGTCCACTAGGAGAGGGATCTGGACGTGGATGTGAGTTTAAATTAATATTTTAAGAGCAACGAAGCTGACTTCTCTGTGCTTTCTGCATCCAGTGAGATGATACAAAATAGCTCCTGGAATATATTTTGCCTTGTGAGACTGAAAATCACTGGTAGAAGCTGATTGGCCATGTGGCAAAATGGATATAAAACCGGTATCTTTGTTTATATCCTGTGGGCCTGTCCTGCCAATCAAGAAATATCGGGAATAGGTTTCTAGAGCAATAGAACAAAGAGTGGGTGCAAATATTCCTTAATGCACAGATCGTTTTGCTTTGAAATGTTGTRTGTTACTGCTTTCACATGTGTGAATACAGTCTTCCTCCAGATAAGAGAGACATGGAAAACAGTGTAATTCCAGTAATTAATATCAGCTGTTGAGAGCAGGTCTGGTTAAACTTGACCCATTCTTTCAACAGATACGCCCCAAAAGCAGGAGGAAAAAGTACTTTAAAGCTCCATATGCCTTTTTCTCCAAGGAGTTTGGGAGGTTTAAAGACATTATGGTGAGAATTAGTTATATCCTAGTGAAATGGATGAGCCGTACCACTATCCTTGTGGATTGCAGAGGGAACTGTRGGCACCACAGTATCTTGATGCTGTCATAGGCACTGAGAGACAYTGGGATTTTCAAAAGCTATGTGGCTTTACCAAGCGTTGCATACCAARTCTCTTTCAAAGCCAAAATTAAAACATGCAACTGCACAGTCCAGTCATGTGCTGGAAACCAGAAATCTCTGGTTATCTACATGCCTGATCTGGTCCCTGGAACAAATTCGTGTAGCCCAGCAAAACTTGGCTATATAATGCAATCCAGTTCCTGAATAAAAAGCATTCATATGGTCTGTCCTCTTATCTGCCAARAAATGTCATAACCCTGATCTAATCAGAGGTGTAATGCAGGTTGCCTTGTAGTGGTGATCCAACAGCTCTGCTGGTGATAGTCTCAGCATTGCAGGGTACTTTCTGGGTCATTTTCTTACCTTGAACTTCTAATTCTTRTTCTGTTTCATTCACTCCCAATGCCAATGAGACACAATCTTTATGTAACCACCCCTGAGCCTAGTTGGATACTTAGGTTATTATTGAGCAATRGTGTTGTAGTCTGTATTGTAGCACTATGTTTTGAAGGTTCCATGTGTTCTCACATAATGACACATATTTACCACCGCATACTGAACAGCAAGTTGCTGAATAATTGGAAGGGAGATGCTCCTCACAGGAAAAAACAACTGTCAGGAGATGGGAGGTCAAGGTCTGTGTACCAAYGCTCAGTGGGCACCAACAGTAAGTACCCTTTGGCTGTCAGCTTAAGACACGCTGTTTTATTGCCTGTCATGAAAGAAAGGATCCTCGCCCAATTTCCAGTGCTGTTACCTTACATCTCTGTATGACTTTCAAACTGAACGGTGTGATTAGCTCAATCTGGAGCCTTCTCCTTTGGGTTCAGTTAAACCATCTCTGGTAGGTATGATGTTTATGTCTGGCACACAAAGGCATCTCTGAAGATCAACTTTTGGATCGTAGGTTGATAAAGCAGTAGATGTCTTGATTTCCTACAGCCCTAATCCTGACTTGTGTTGTGCATGCACATGACTAAATCCATGTCCAGGTTTGTGTTCGATGCAGTAGTATATCTGTGCATTGAATTGTAGGCTTATGTTCATAAACTCTTATTGAGGGCTGTTTATTTAATATTTTGTATACAGGACCTCGCAGAAGAAAGCCCAGGCTTTGAGGCGAGCTTCTAGACTATGTCAGAATATAATATCTAACAGAAAAAAAAAAAAGTAGACTTGGTTACTAACATCTCATTAACATGCTGCTTTGTAGATTTCCAAATGTTACSTACAAAGAATACTTAAAAGAACTTTAGTTGTAGAAATAAGAACAGGAGACATCAATTTCAGATTTAAGGTTATTTCTACAAGCTGAATTCTGCCTTTTGCATGTCTGGCTAATACATGGACATTTGTAGGATCATAAAAYTAACCCTCTCCCCCACCACTGCAAACTAACCAGCCTGGTAACTGATGTAATAGCATGACTACAGGGGCAAAGAAGGTCAATTATGCAAAATGATTTGAAAAAGTCTCCAYGTATGTTTTCTGCTCCGTGTATGTATTCCCTGGGATGATACTTAAGCTTGAATGCTTAACAGGAGGGCATTTTCTCTGTGTGCTGACAGCTGTGACTGGATAAAGGGCTGTAGGCATTAACATGGCCAGTCATTGATTAATATGGGTGGTCATCTGCAAATTGATTATTGTAAAATCAGGATGGTATAAAAAGGCCCAAAGGAAAAATCAACATATGCTGCTGTGTTGAAAATTATTAATGCTAACTGTATATCACCCATCATTGGGTTCAGCTTACAATACTTTCAGCTGAAAATCAATTCCAAGGCCTTTAATGAATCAAGTAGTCTTTATTGGTGTGAATAATAAGACCAAAGTAATTTATTTCAGGATGGATTCTCTGGAATGGCAAAGAGCAGAAATGCATCTTTACCCTTGCTAGGTGTAGTATAAAAAGAAATGATAGTCACAGTATTTTTTCATACAGAGGCAATGTGTACTGAATACCCTTAAAATTAATTCACTTACAGAAAACAGGTGTTGCAGGAAAGGTTTTGCTGCAAACTCACTAGGAAAAAAAAAAAAAAAAAAATGGATCTGATAGAAAAGTCATCTCGGTCTACAGCACAGAGTAATATTGCAAAAGTCCCTGTTTGTTTTCTTCCAGGTTCTCATGGCAGGCTTGCCAAGATGTGACCACAGCGAACGGCCAGAGGCTGTTGGGTTTKTTCCATCTCCTCGTTGAGAAATGGTTACCAAAGATTCCCCTGGACTATTTAAAAAAAAAAAAAAAACCAAACAAAAACAAAGAGCAGAAACCCTACGCTGTTGGATGCCATCTGCTCCCCCTCTTCAGCCGTTTATTCCATTCCCCCTGGACAGATGGTGTCCATCCCCTTCCAGCCCTCTCGAGGGACAGGGGACCCCGCTCCCGCTTCTGTGCGGGGGATGAGAAATGGAGGTGCTGCCAGCTGGGGCGACCTGAGAGGAGGCTCCGGGGGTGATCCCGAGCCTTGCGGGGGCGGCCGGGTCCTCCAGCCCCGCCGAAGGAGCTGCCTACCGCCTGGGCTCGGCCGGGGAGCGGGGCCGGGCAGGTGGTTGCTGTCCCCGGCGGGAAGATGGAGGCGGCTGGCGGGGAGCGGTGAACGCCGCGGGCCGCGCCGTGAGTGCGGGCGGGGCGGGGAAGGGAAGGGGCCGCGGCGCCCGGCCCGGTGCGGCCCCGCCGCGGGGAGCGGGGCGGGCTGCGGGCTCCGCGGGCAGGGGAGGGGGGCGGGGGAGCGGGTTTTGGGAGGTGGGGTTTGGAAACCTCCTCCACGGGCTGCTGCTTGCGATGACCCCGGGGGGAAGGAGGAGGAGGAGGAAGGGGGGGATCGGCTCAGTGAATGAATGGGCGGCGGCGGCTCCCCTGCTCAATGGCTGCTGGGCTGATACGCGCCAGCCCCGCAGCCGGTGCCTCCCTCGCCCTCCCGTGTTTTGTCTCAGGCTCGCCCCGCTCGGGGCTCCCCAGACATGTTCAACCAGCAGCAGTTCCAGCAGCAGCTGCTGCAGCTCCAGCACCTCCTCCAGCAGCAGCAGCAGCASCACCACCACCACCCCCCGGCGCAGCAGGGAGGCCGGTAAGCGCCGCTACGCGAGGCCGGGGATCTCAGGCCTGTCCCGGGGGACCGCTCTCCTCTGCCTCCCTCCCCTCCGTCCCTCCTCGCCCCGCGAAAGCCGCGGCGGGGCTGGCTGCGGACCTGCCCTCCCCCGGCGGGGAAGGCGACAAAGGGAAGCGGGGGCCGGCGGGCGGGGGCGCGGGGGGCGCAGGCCTCGGTCAGGGTAGAGCCGGGGGGGGCTGGAGGCTTCGAGGGGCGGCTGGGGCGGAGGGGGGGTGTGGGGGGCGATGCCTGAGGGAGGGCGGAGGGCTGTGGGGCGGCACAGCCCGCTGTGGGGCGGGAGGACGGGCGGGTCGGGGCGGCGGGTGCCGTTGAACTCCGCCGCTCCGGAGATGTGTCTCCGCTCGCTGGGTCGCTCCCGCCGCGGAGTCCCCGAGGGCGCGTAGGGTGGCCCCGGGCACGGCGTGTCGGMGGGGATGCTCCGGGGCCGAGCCTTCCCTCGCAGCGGGCGAGGGCCCGGGCGGGCGCCGGGCTGAGGCAGCCAGGAGGGGGCTGGGGGGAAAACGCCTTCTCCCGCAGAAATGCTCTTATGCGCCGAACTGAGCCGGCCTAAATAGAGACACAGACTTTATTTTRTTATTGAACTTCACTTATTTATTTATTTTCTTTCGCTGGCTGGGTCTCCTGGCCTGGGTGGGATTATTGCACTTATTTCTGCAATGACACCAGCGCTGAGAATGTGACTGAGCACTGCGGGGCGGGAGGGGGGARAATTGGAGAAAATCATGTTTTGTATGTTAAAAGACAATTGACATCTGCCAGGAATAAAAAGGCAAATAGCCAGGGTTTTCCTAAAAAATRCAAGAGATGAAATAACTGTCTTAGGTGGGAGCAGTTGTCCCTGATGAGCTGAGAATTGTAGAACTAACACAAATTCTCTGAAATGATGAATTTATTTGCAGTTACTGTTCTCTGTAAAGCCTCTGGAAATTCAAAGCAAGGGGATGTGAATTTAAGATGAAAGTTAATTCCTTATTTAATAAATTATAATAATTACTTTATCCTTATAAGGCATATGGCTCTGAGGTAAATGTGGGACTCTCTCTGTTCTGCTGGAAATACACATCTCTCTAAATCTATTTTACCATTTTCATGTGTCTTGTACTATAAACAAAGCTGCCCTTAAAATGCCAGTGTGGGACTGACTGTGAGATAGCATGGATGCAACTTACACCTTTAAAAGTATGATTTTTCTGGTATAAATATCTCAGCTCTGAGAGTGGAACAATCTAGAGCAGCGAATGTGAAGATGAGCTGCTGTAAATGCTGTTAAGAGTGTTGGGGTTTTTTTTTGTCAGCGTGGATATTTTGATCCATGTTTGTACCTCTTTACAGCCGTAACAGATATAGCTGTGTCTGCAGTTGTGCTTAGAGGTGGGCCTGACCTTGCAATCGCCTGAAGAAGTGCCTGCCAGTTTCTTCAGACTTTTCTCTCATGTCTGCTCCACCCTCCTTAGGACTGGAGAGTCCTTCTCCGCTCGCTTCTTCCTCCTCGTGTTTTAAATATGAAGGCTGTGCTTTATTTTTCCATYTGGTTCTTGCAGTTAGGGGGCACCATTTACAGTTATGGCCTGTCTGGCTCCGTGTGGGAGGCATTGATTTTGGAAAAATGTGCTTTAAGCTACTGAGAAAACTCCCTGTTTTTTAGAACTTCTTTTTTGTTGTTGTGTTAAATGTAGCTGCTTATCTAGATCACTCATTCCTACTGACGAGTGCTGCATAATTCTGTAGAACTGCAGTCAACTCCTGGGCTTTTTTTATGCTGCTTGACAGGCTTTATGTGGGCTTGGTGCTAAGGAGTTCTCTCTGACCTCAAATTCCTTGATAGACAATCTGTCAGCTTTGGAAATTCCAGGAGAGTGGAAGAAAGAGGATACAGTACTGGTGTATGGTATCTTTTCATGCATGTATATCAGCRTTTCAGCTGGTCTTTGCTCCTCTGTTTTATACTTGTTAGGTGCCCAGAATTGAAGGGTACAGTTTTGGTGRGTTCTTATGATTAATGCCTTCTTTTCCAGGGGTTTGCCACCACCGCAACAGCAACAGATGCTGAACTTACGGGCAACAAATCAACCGTCGCTGCTCAATGCCAATCCTATGCTTCAGCGGGCCTTACTCATGCAGCAGATGCAAGGTACTGTCGTTATGGGAGACGCTTACTTATTGGAGTTATTTAATCATCCTTCGTGGACTGAAACCATAGTATAGCTATTTCTTGCTGAACCATTGCAGTCCTTGCATTTGGCAGTTCTGTTTGTCGTCTTTTTTTTTTTTCTCTTCAAATTTGTCCATAGTCCACATCACAGACGTTCTTCRGTTGTTGAAAATCCCATGTGCCCGACTGTTCACAACTGGGAATAGCACTAGAAGGTATCAGGTTAGATACTAAATATGTGCCTTCCCTCTTAGACTTGGTGGAGAGAGTATTCTTCCATCAAAATATTTAGATAAAATACTTAGATTTTTATTATTTGTTTGTCTTTCTTGGTTGGAAGGTTAAACCAATTTATTTCATTGTCTGTTACATATATGCTAACCTTGTTTGCAGTAGATGCTTGTCTTTGTCCAAATTTAGTGTAGTACAAATAAATGAAGTATATTGTGGTGGAAAATCRTTTGGATTTCAATTGTCTTGTGAAATTTTGGTTCCTTGAAATGACTGTCATTTGTGTGGTGGATAATATCACTGTTCTTCCATCACTGTGTTTCCACAAGTGGATTTTTTTGCCAGAGGTGGTGATGTRCTGGTTTTGACTGGGATAGAGTTAATTTTTTCCGTAGGAGCTTGTATGGGACTGTGTTGTGGATTTGTGTTGAAAACAGTGTTGATAATGCAGAGATGTTTTCATTACCGCTGASCAGTGCTTACACAGAGCCAAGGCCTTTTCTGCCCCTCACCCCACCCCACCAGCGAGTAGCTGGGGGGCACAAGGAGTTGGGAGGGGACACAGCCGGGACAGCTGACCCCAACTGACCAAAGGGATATTCCATACCATATGATGTCATGCTCAAAACAAATTTATGAAGCTGCCTTAATAATAGCATTGCTAATATAAAGATATTAGGAATAAAGCTATGTTTTTATTTTTGCTCATGTCTTAACCTGACAGCTCTTTTCAACACAGAAAATCAGTACCTGGGACAGTTTTAAAGTACCTAGTTTAGATTAATGCCTGCAATTTTCATCTTGCCTGTGAATCATGCCCAGATGTGAAGACAATAGATTTATTCTGCATGTCGTTAACTCTCCTTTTGTTCTCTCTTGCCCATTTAACGAGGGCTCTCTAGTGACTCCAGTGGCTCTTTACAGATTTCTGTCAGGTTGTAGGGAAACTGGCAGTGAAAAAGGACAAGCCATGCTCTGAAGATTGGTGTATATATTTGTGTCAGGATAAAAGTCTGACTCCGCTCTAGTTAGCCATATTCCTTTCAGATATGTTTGATGTTAGCATGGGCTGACCTTTTCCCGAAAGCAAAATCTCTTATTGAGAAGTTGTATTTAAATAGTATGCCAAGGACCTGAGGCAAATTAGAGCAGGATAAGGTATGTTAATGAACACTCTACAGGCACTTTGACTTAGCATTATTCCTCTTCTTTTCACCTCTACATACTGAGTTGAGTTGTGACTTCTCTTTCAATAATCTACATCAGCTAGCCACAGGTAACGTATAGTATGGTTGCAATGTTCAGTGTGGCCCTTCTCAGGGATCTGAATTTTATTTGGTCATTCGGGTTTGGGTTACACGTAAGAATATCTGATGCTGTAGTATTTCTATACCTGGGAAACATCAGCATAAATAATTCATTGACTATATGTGGCTTCAGCAGTGGGAATAGGAAAAAGTAAATACTTCAAGTTGAAATAGATGTGCGGTTCTTTAGAGGTACTAAAACAAGAGCAGGAGATGATTTCTTGCTTTATAGGTTTTTTTTTAATACAGCTATGTCTTTTTACAGTAAGAGATTATTTATGGTAAGTARTAAGAGATTAGATTACTTTTGAAGACAAAGATGGAGGAGTACTTCCTATTGTGTTGCAGGCTTTAAACAGTGTAGCTTGTTTTTTCAGACTTTGGGTGCCTGTCTCCAAACTTCTCTGCCCTGTTTTGACAGCTTCTAAAAAGCCAGAGTATGCACTAATTCAAGTGAGAAATAAAAAATTGCAGTCTAAGTCCAGGTTCCTAGAATGGTGGACAGCTTCTGAGGGTGTAGCTGAGGCATCTGGGCACTTCCATTCCCTCACCCCTGAAATGGGGATRGCAAGGACTGTCTTCGTAAGAAATTGTTGAGACTTAGTTAATAGTCTGTGGCTGCTGAAAAGAACTGTTCAGAAAGCCAAGCATTATGATTGGAAATGGCAGAGTCTCAAGTGTTGGAGTTCAGGTTGACATGTTGAGGTTGCATGATAACCAGGTGGCAGAGAAGACTGTGGAATCCCTTGTTTGAAAAGTCCATTGTTGTTTTTATTTAATGAAATGCTGTTGCTGGCCTGTGTTAAACGGCATCCATACTATAGTGTGAGCTGCCAGCTGCACAAATGTGGGATGAATTTTCCTTTTTTACAGAGAATTTCTGTAAAACGAGACCTTGTTTGTTGCAAACAGAAGCGCTAGTATGCCCAGATGAAATAATTGCTCTAATGATCTTAGCCTGCAGTGACAATCATAATTAAATAGCCTGATACATAGTAATAGTTGCTATTACATCAAATTGTTCTGTGGGGGCTGAAGAGGGTAGAGCACAGAGCACTCATACAGTGCTCAGTAAAGTACAGGGTCTTGCGTGGAGGAGCCCTTCCCCTCTGCCTGCTGCTTGTACAGGTGGAAGATTTTCTCTCTCCTTTGCATACTGCAGGGTGGTGATATGCTGTGTGTTCRCGTTTGTAGGAAACCTGCGTGGATTTAACATGACGGCGCCGGCACTGCAGCAGTTTTTCCCTCAGGCTACAAGACATTCCCTCCTGGGGCCACCACCTGTTGGGGTCTCATTAAAGCCGACTCGGCTGGGCTTCCCCAGCCTTCCCTTCCAGCGCCAGAACCGGACCTTTCGCAAGGTGGGCTTGTAGTTTCCAACCGTTCGGGAGCTTTGTGCTCGATTTGCGCTTGCAGCAGTTGACTGTGTTGTAGGTGGAGAACAAAAGAGAAAGGAGAGAGCCTTACAATGAAAACTACGTTTTGCACCACGCTGCTGACACAGAAATGCAGAAATAACTCCATCCCTAAGGTTCTTGTGGTCCATATTTACATTTATGATGCAAAGATTTCTTGTCRCTTCTTGCCTAAGAGAGAGAATTCCTCATAGCAGAACTGTTTAAACCTAAGATATAAAAGGAGCGTTTGGAAGTACCAGCTTCAAAGTAATTACAATAGAAGAAATCCTGGCTGAGTGCTTTGCTCTTCACAGAGGCCAGAGTTCTGCCCCGTTAGCCTTCCAAAGCAGTTTGTTGTTCCCAGACGACTTCCTCCTACCACGGACACTCTGCCTCTTTGGGCTGTTTTCCCTTTTTTTTTTTTTAAGATCAGGATCATATTTGTTCTTGTGGATTTTGTAAAATCTACATTTTTTTTCTTGTAAAATCCTTTCTCACTTTCCACCATTAAGACCTGTTTTGTATCCTGGAAATGGTTCTTGGATTAATTGACTGGTACTTCCTTCCTCTTAGATTAGCTTTTTCATATTTGGTCCCATTCTGTCAAAAAGATGTGCTGGATAAGGTAGACTTCCGCTCTTGTACTGTCCTTTCTCCAGAGTCGAAAGGAAGGGGGATTATTTGGGACTATTCTTTTTCCCTGCCTATGCACCTCCTGCCAGAGTCCCTCTAAAGTGATCCTACTCTCTGCAAGCAGCAGGGTCTCCTACAGCTGCTACTTAAAGCACTGGAGAACTGTCATGGGCTGCCTGTGGAATTAAAATGCATTGCTCTGTTTAACCATGTAAACTTGCCTGAAGCAAGACAGTCCGTTGTAAACCATCTATTCCTTTCCATTACCGTGTGCTGGAATTCCTGTTCCTGCCCCACCGTAAAAGTCTGGTGCTTTGGGCAGTGTGTTGGGTTTGAGAAAGGACCGAGAGCTGGCAGTGAGACTCTCCCCATTGCAGGACTTCCAGAGGGTCCCTGACAGGAAGCGGGAAMTAGATCCTGGATCTTCATCTCAGACACAAGGTGATGAGAAAATGGAAATCCCAGAGGGAGTGCAAGCGGGGTCAGAGCAGAACAACTCCTCGCCATCCACAGGTAAGGGGGARCCTGTGGTGAAACAAATGCTTCTAGACATGATAAACTTCTCTTTGCTATTCCTGCAGCAAAGACTGGAGGTGGCTTTAGTCTTAATCAGCTACATTTCTCTCTAATTGTAAAATAATTAAACTGCTTGTGACAGCCCTCTGCTGTGTGCTTCATATATCCTTTTTTCCTGGATATTTTAGGTTTTTGTAAGCTAGCTCCATATCTCTTGCATGGAAGCCTCTCAGAAGTCACTTTGACAGTAAGCCCCTTTTAAGATGGGGGGAAAAAATAAAACTGGTTTGAAATTAAAGCTTCCACATTGCCTTACCCACGCTGAACTCAACATGTCATGGGGTCAAATACATGAAGCAGAACCAGTTGCAATCAACATGCTAAGGAAAAGATGAGTGGAAAGAGTACTTGTACTCCAGTTGTCAGAACAGAARCTGCTGGCACAGAATCTCTTACAGTGTCAGATACAATACAGATGTGTGAATGTTATTTATGACTGAAGAGTGCCTAATCTAAAAATGCAGGCATATGATGAGGTTGTGGACAGTGTATATGCAGTGGGRAAAATTACCTAATTAAATGGTTGCTGTCAGGTAGGTATACCACCTTGGCTTATATTAATGTTCCTATGACCTAGGCTCATGTCACCTAGGTATAGGACTAAGACCCACTTACTAGACATAGACATAGATTTTTTTCTGGATGACACCTCATACAGTTTTATCTGCAATAAAACTCAAATCTCTTAAGTCATTAACTAACCTTGTCACTACAATGCTCAAATTCAGAATAAGCAAGTGCATAGTGTTATTCGCTCTAGCAGAGTTTATTGGCATTGCCATTCAGTTAGGGAGCACGCTCAAGGTGGCATGGTCTGCTTTGCTAAGGAGATCTCCTTCTGTGTTCCTGCAGAGCCAAGAACTCCAGTAGAATCTGTGTTGAACAYGGAACCTGCAGCAAAAAGACTGAAGAGGTATTTATTAAATTGGGCATTGAAATAGTTACTGGGTTTAGAATTATTGTCTAATTTTATTTTCTAATAATTAGGGCTGTACTGTACTGGTCTGATGTCTAGCATGTAGGAGGTATTTCAGATGCTCATGGACAATTCAGAAAATCTCATGATGCTTGCTGAGATCCAGGGTCTCTGCTATGGRTGATCCAACTATGGGAATGAAAAATAAGAGATGCAGCTCAYGTAAATGTGCAACAAAGTGGAGTTTGCTCATGTGTTGTCCTGCCAGGATTCTTGTGAGAAGCAGAGAGGTTCTTTTCTATTCTGATTTCTATTCTGATTCTCTAATTTTCTTCCCTAAATGTCAAAAAGGGAAATGAGCAGCCACGTATCAGCAGAGAGGAAAAGCCTCGGAATAYGTTAGGTTACAGTAGGTGTAGGAGAGGGTAGTTTATTTTGAGGAATGAGAAAGGGAAGGGAATCTATACTCCCCTAGTATCCATGAGTGTTGAGTTCTGTATCCCTTCTGCAAAGATTGTCTTGCCAGTACCCCTCTCTGTTGGGTAAAAATAGACAAAGGCAATCCTATCACCCGCAAGGGATGCGCAGCACGCTGGCCATGGGGGCCCACCGGGCGCTCCCTGCCTCCCGGGGTGCCGGAGGGAGCGGACAAGGCGGTATTGCCATCTAGTGGGAAGGCACGTCACGGAGCTCCTGGTGCCATCTGTGCCRAACCTCTCCCAGAACCCTCGCTGTTAGCTGGTGCGGAGGGAGAAGAGGAGGGAGTGAATACAGATTTCTGGAGGCATTGATYTGAGAATTCTCCAACATATGTTAATGACTATGAGTCAGGACTCCTGGGTCCTCTTATGTTCCCTGTTAACAATTCACCRCGTTTCGGACAAGTTTCTTCACCTCTCCGTTTCCCATCTGTAGATTAGAGATTAATGGCTAGCTTTAGGGAGAATATTCCAGGATTWCTTTGATGTTCAGGTGTTACCTTGATGATGTAAACCATTAAAGAGTGATAAATACTATGTGAGCCAGGGACCTTTGTGAATTATGGACGCTGATTAGCAAGAAAGTGAATAAATTCAATTAAAGCTAAGTCAAATGCATTTGAGCGTATGCTTTGTTAATCTGTTTGCCAAAGCTAATTTAATTTTAATTACATTAATATTTAGTAGGGTATTAATCAAAATCCTGTTACATACACTGAAAAAAGAATCAAGTCTGAGGAATGACAGATCTCACTGCAGCAAGCCTGCTATTAGGAAAATCCTTTCCTAAGCAGTAGTTGGGGACTGCCAGATTTGATGCATGTATTATGGCTGGTATTTACTTAGAATAGATCATTCCTTGGCTTTTTTTTGAAGTGTTTCTGCTTACTTCCAATGAACTTCAGATGATGGATCTCTGAAAAAAAATAGTTTACTGTTCTCGTATTTCCCTTCACAGATGAGAAGGGCGTTCCCCCCATCCATGTCACAAACTTTTGTTTCGTGCTTCATTGTTCCATTTCCCTTTCKCCAGGAGTACCAGCCTCCTTCTTCATTTCAGGTTTTTCCCACTTCTGCCTTTTCTCCTATGTACCATCTGTATGCCTGGAACAACATCCTCATTCCAGTGCAGAAAGCACTCATCATCTTCAAATCCTCCTTGAACACCCACTTCTTCTAGCATGGCCTGACAAGTATCCATATAATACCATCTCCTCCTTAGATCGTGCTCGTGATGGCTTTTGCTCCCTTAGATTGCTCCTTAGATTTGCAGTTTAGACTGCAAACCCTTGCCCTGGAGTGCTGTCACCATCTGTGTGTGGTATAGTGTTGAGCCTGCTGGCAGCACTTGACAAATAATGTTAATGCCAGCCACTCTTGTTTTCTTCGTGTTTGCACTGCCCAAACCCTGCTGCATATTTATAGCCATGTAACCCAGTTACATTATCACTTATCAATCTGATAAATTATGTGGTGCGTGTGTTTGGATCACTGGATGCAGTACCTGCATGGTCTGCGTTCTTGCTTGTGCACAATGTGCGGCTCCCCATTGGCAGAAGGACACCAGGGTGGGGTATTGAGCTGGCCTGAGAGAGAAGACATTGAAACCATGGTGAAAAGCGTTAGCCCTGATGGAAAAATGGGGGATGGAGAAAGACATTGTAAAGTACACTTTGTGCCCTCTGGAAGTCAACTGTTCATTCTCAGCAGTCCCCTCAGGATCTTTTTTCTCCTTAGCAGATCACCAGTACCAAATAAAACAAAGCAGAGTCCTTTTGATTTGTGCCTTGCACAGCTCCGCTTCCCCCACAAGCAGAACTGTAGGGACTCTGGAATGAAACACGACTGATACGGATAGAGCAGGCAGTTATGATGAAATCCCTGTAAGACACCGTTGAGAACCCGTTCAGTTCTGGCAGGTCTCTTGTTTGTTCCCTCATGCACAGAGCAGCCTGGAGCACTGTCCGGGTATTGCAGTTTCCCTGCAGGTCACCAATCAAGACAGGAGTGAGCTCTCAGAGCTCTTATTAAGAATATTTCCTGTATGAACTTACTTCCCTGCAGGCCTTTTCCAGGAGAGGGCAGTGATCCAAAAAATCAATTGTAACCACCTTGTCCAGATTATTTGGCTGCTGTTTCTGAATCTGTTCTAGAATGCCCACTCGTCATTGTTTTTCTTTATTTCTGCTGAATCCTTGCCTGAAATACCACTTACAGTAGCTTACTGATGTGGGGGTTACTGGAGAGTGTGGTAGCTTAGACCCCAGCCTGTGCCTTGGTGTGTCTTCTGAATCTCTKCGTCTGTAACGTGGCAAATAATGTTATTTTCTTGATATCCTTGAAGTGTGACTGAGGAGTCTGCATTAGAAGATGCCACAGACAGCAAGGAAGCAGGAGAATCAAGCACCTGTGTCCAAGCTGATGGTGAGTTGCTGGGCACTGTGATTTGCACTTTTAGGGCACTCCTTGCTGGAACTGCACCTGTAGAACAGCATCTGTAGATCCTGTGGGTCTTGTCAGAAATGTCCTTCCTCCAGTCATACAAGATGGGGAAAGGAGGAGAGAACCTAGAAGCCAAATCCAAACATAGTCCCCTAAAACCTGTTGCCTACCAATTGCAAATGATGGGAAGTTTTCCTCTTTAATAAGGATTTCCTTGGAGAAAGTTTTGTGAACTGGGCTTATGGCCAACAGCACTGTGAGGAAAGCTCCCTGACTTCATTCACCTTCTGCTTTGTTTTTTCTGTCATTGCTATTTTGATTTAAGGCAGCTAAATGGACTCTCTCATCCTAGGTACAGACAATGCAAAGGAGTACACAGCTGAAGATCTCCCTAAAGAGAGGAAATTCTCTGAGGAACCAAAGGCTCCTGAGGTGAGTAGACACCATCCATGCAGGGGTGGTGCAGAACGTACAACCTCCCCCTCCATCCCAGAGAAGCCCGTTGCCACTGGGAACCAGATGGCACCCACGTCTGGAGCTCTGTCTCCTCCTGTAAGCTGTTGTCCCTGGCAATAAGGCATAATATGTCTGCAATTAGTGCGCAGTCTGCTCTGACTTGCTGCTTTTGTACCTCTGCTAGCCTGTACCTTACCTACTGCTGGCTGTTTGTGGATGCTGGGGTTCGTTAAGATTTCAGTATTCATCTGAAAAGATGGAAAGTTGAATTGAAAGAGCCACTGAAAAATGCATGTATTGAGGGCCATAGCTAAATACATCCTTTATGTTGCTGAAGAGCAGATGTAAAAAAATTCAGGTGATGGTAGTAGAGATGCAGCTGCTGTGGCACTTGCCATCACAGGTATGAGCAGATAGTGGGAGTCTGTGCTTTTGAAAGGCAGCTTGGAAAAATGAGACACAGGTGAAGCCAGCAACCTGGGAGTCTTTTGCATGAAATACCTTGCCCACATCCTAGATGTTAAACCAGGATGCTGTGTAAATGTGTAAGCAGACAGAGATTTAACCCATGGTGTGAATCAGACTTGATAGTCTTCCATAACTGGAGACATTTGTTGATGTGATCGAGTGTATCATCCTGCCCTTGTTTGAGTTCCTTACTCCATCAGGTGTGGTGCTGAGTTGCTTTTAGTTCTGCAGTGGAGAAACGTGAGCTGATTGTGTCCCTTACCAACGCTTTGTTGCTCCAGTCTCCAGGGACTGGATCATACAGTGTCTACGGRGGCTGTAGAAACAACCATCTGTACTAATAGGCCTGGTACTATGACACAGGGATCGCTGATTTAGCAGCGYTGGGAGAAGGGGTGTGTATGAGAGTCTTTCTGATCAGCCTCCTGTGGATTCAAGCTTAAATGCGTTTTCTTAAGGGGTAGAGAGCTTAGGTCTCATACAAAAAGCAGGTGTAGTTTTTAGTGTCTTTTAGTGAGAGATTGGACTTAATCTTGACTCCTTCTTTTGGCAGGTGTTGAGCTCTGGAGGTTCACTGAAAGTGACTATCCAGCAGAGCAGCGAGAGCAGAGCTATCAGTACAACAGCTCTGAAACCAGGGCACTGGACCTGCGAGGTGGGCACAGCTGATCCCAGCCCCGAATCGGTCCTTAAATTCTATTGTTACATCTGCAAGACCAACTGCTGCAGTCAGCAGGTAAAAATCCACAGGTCTGAGTGGGATATGGGGTGGTCAAGAGAAGTGAATTAGACGGCCAGCTGCCGTGGGGAGGTGCCGCAGGAGACTTGTTAGCAAGGGCTCATGCTTCGGGAACAAGGAACATAAAAAATGATAACAAGCATGCAGATAAAATAAACCTCTCCTGAGGATTTGGGAAGCAACCTGCTAGAGAGCGAATGTGGGTGGATGCTCTTAAGCTTTTTTACCATTTCATTGTTAAACAGCAGTCAAGAGAATGGAAAGCATAGCTCATACCTATAATTTTCTGTATTTTGAATATATTTAAATGGATTTTTCTCCTAACCTCTCTCTCAGAATTTCCAATCCCACATGGCTGGAATTCAGCACCAGCAGCGACTTGGAGAGATTCAGCACATGAGCAATGTTTGTTTTGTTTCACTACTGCCCATGGTGAAGGAGCAGAAGGTGCTGGCAGAGAAAGATGGGTAAGTGTTGGTTTGCGCTAGAAAACACAATCTGAATGTGGACCTACATGGGTTCTAAAATTCCTCACTGCACCAGGGTGCCCCTGTGTTCTAGGTAAGGTACAAAATCCCTCTGGTTTCAGGGGCCTTAATCTCCTTCGGGCAACTTTCTTCCTGCTGAAGGATACCAGTGTTGACTTTGACCTGCTGTGTAGTTTTTAGTGCAGTAGACTAGGTCGGAGTCTTGTTTTAACTGGTGCCTTTCTGTCAGCATGTGCTAAAGCAACCTTTATAAATGGCTGGGAAGGGGAGAACATAAATCCGAGCCTGTAAAGATAGGAATGCTGGGGAAAACAATGCCGAGAACAGATTGCAAACTGYAGTGTTCCATGGAGAATGTAAAAAGGTGTGACTTACAGATATATCCATTGTCACTTCAGAGAGACCCAGCAGCGATGGTGTAACACTTGTCAGATACACTTCACAGGGGATCTAATCAAACATCGCAGGACCCAAGAACACAAGGTAACAACCATAGCATGGACTTCATCTTTGCACTGACCTTTCGTGGGGATTGAGTGGAAGTGTCTAGCATCTCCTGCTCCCCAGGCAGCAAAGGAAAAGTGGTTGGAGTGGAGAGATGCACAGAAGGTTCTGCCCGTAACATTCTCACTGTCTAAGGGCACTGCCATGCTACCTCCTGCCTCTGAACACTGGCATTGTTGGAGCTTCCAGTTGTCATGCTGTGTCATTATGGCCTGAAGCACCTCTAGTTTATAATTCTTGCCTTTTCTCAATAAATATGGCCTATCATACTCATCTAATCAATTGATGGAGGAATTGGTGGGCAGCCTGTAAATTTTCAAGCTAAAATTTAGGCAGGCCGTTATATTTATTGGTTTCTAGGGGAGAAGTGCCAGGAYACCTTTTATAAACCACATTTGTTTTGCTCTGCATCTTTTCATCTTTTTGGCAGRTAAGAGCTAGGGAGTCCTTTCTGCTGAAAAGACTACTCTCTTTTTGTGGTCTCCCTATTTTAGATGCAGGGCTGTGACTTTGTTTCACTCAAGATTTATCTGCATTTCTCCGAAGTGGTGCCTCTTGTGACTTACTGGATCATCCCTCTTTCCTTAGTTGGCCAAACGCTCGCTTCGTCCTTTCTGCACTGTCTGCAGCCGCCACTTCAAGACGCCTCGCAAATTTGTGGAGCATATGAAGTCCCCTGAGCACAAACAGAAAGCCAAAGAGGTAATACTGTGCAGGACTGGAGGCAGCTACACTGTGGAGCAGGTTAACTTTCTGCATCCCTGTCTTTCACAGGGATGAAAGGAAGACGTGCAGTTCTTCCAACGCTGTTTTAATTTTAATCTTTGGCTGGACTTCGGTTGTTAGAGCTTAAAGAAATTGAGTGAAAAAGGGACAAGGAGTTAGATGTGTTTAGAAGCATGATAGCTTTGTGCCTCTCTTGCAGTCCCTTCTACTAATCAAATGCAGTCTGTTCGGAGTCTGGGGTCTTCCTTGGTTAAATGGAGAGTTAAATCTGATCTTTCTTCTTCTGTACCTGACAGGTGAGGCTAGGAGAGAAGGAGTTGGGCAGCCCAGAAGATTCGGAGGAGTTGATCACAGTGGATGCTGTTGGCTGTTTTGAAGATGATGAGGAGGAGGAGGAGGAGGAAGAGGGGGGAGCTGGTGAGGAGGAAGACCTTGATGTAGTGCTGATGGAGAATGAGGATTCTGCTGCCAAGCAGGTATGCCGTGCAAAAGGAGAAGGAATGATCTACCTGAGAATCTGCTGTGGGCTCCTGTGACTTAATTGGTCTTGACTGGTTGAGCTCAGGGTTTCAAGATTCCAGTCAACCTTGCACCCTACAGCAGGAGGATGAGGGCTCTGAGGTTCTTCCAGAGCACAGGACGATGCAAAAGAGAATCAGGCACTACGTGTGGGATGCAGGAGGGTGTTCCTGCTATTCTGTACAGCTCCTACTGGTGCCTTCAAACATTACCTTGTTGTTGAGGAGCATAAGCAACGTTTTTTCAAGGGAAAGAATTTCTGACAGACATTGACGTAGTCTCTTTGAATAGCCCAGCAGCAGCTTGGTCTCATAGCGAGCATATGTCTGGAGGTTTATCTTGATAAATATYATTTTCCCAGTAGAGAACAGTTACCAAGAAGGAGGTACATGGCTTAGAGTGCAAGGGGCATTTTTAACCCTTGTAATGAAGTGGCCTCCTGACATGGGGTTTTGTATCTGGCCCTAGCTAGATGCTGTGCAACTCCTTCTGGTATGTGAATCCTCTGTTTTGCTCCCAAGCTTACCAGAAAAATGTAAGAGCCCAGGAAGGGAATTGGCATAGATACAGTGGGCACTAATGTTCTTTTGGTTTCCAGACTGGGCTGAAGGAAATGTCTTTGGAGGATTATGAAGGAAGCGAGAAGTATTGTCCAGACACAGCCTATGGTAAGCAAGCAGAAGAGTTAAGCAAAGGCCCACAGAGCCTTCTCTGGCCACGTGCTCTATCTGTAAGAGAGGGTGGTCTCTACCTGCTGCTGTAACGGCTTCTTGGGCCATAGTGCTCCAGCATCTGCATCGGACTGGTGCAGGTCACTGCTGCCTGGAGAAGGGGCCAAATGTTGCTTTATTACTGTGTGATAAAACATACGGATGTGATTGATGTTTGTCAGCTGCCTTTTGCCTTGAAGAAGGAAGGCCGAGAGCCAGATACCTTACTAAGGTAGGAAATGGAATGAGTAGGGCAGGAGTACTGAAGAAAGTAGGTAGCAAATGAGGGATGCTCTGGAGGAGCCTGAAAGCATATTGATGAGAATGCTTTCCAACAGAAATGCAGCTTGTACAGAGATACTGAGCAGTACTGACAGTATCGAGCTCTCTGCCAGAGCCCAAACTGTGCATGTTTCCTCCGCTTCAGAACCCCCACGCTCTACCTAGCGGTTATTCAGACATTGCTGGACTGGTGGGCAGTGTTGCCTCCAGATGGCTGTCTCTGGTCCCCACCCTGTAAGCGATTCTGACTTCAAACCTTTAATGGCCACTCGTGTTGTGAGGAGGGCAGCTCTGCAGAGGCTGTTTTGTGCCCAAGGAGAGCTCTGTTTACCCCAATCTTCCATATCACTGTAACCTTCCACTATCGTGTGGCAGATGGAATAATGATTCATGCTGTGAATGTTCTCTGCGTGTTCCTCTTGCGCGCCTGCTGTCTTCTGCTTGGTTTGATCCCATTACATTAGATCACATGTTCTCTGTAGTTTTCCATTGTATCCTTTTTTCTTTCTTTTCCCCTTAATGCTCTGTGTAGTTTCTTTGCTCTGGCAGCCAGATTTCTCTCTGAATATCAACCACACAGCCATTCCATGGTAAGATGAGATATTCAGCAAGTCATCTTGCAAATCCCTGATTAACAGAAGCAAAGCTTTCCACTTCTCTCTTTCTCCCTCCCCTTCCCTTTTAACATGCTTTCATTATTTGAGTTCCATTCAATGTGATCTGTGATTTCCCTTCCCCTCCCGTTTCGCAGGCCTGGATTTTCTGGTCCCCGTCGCAGGTTACCTCTGCAGGCTGTGTCACAAATTCTACCATAGCGACTCTGCTGCCCGGCTCGCACACTGCAAGTCCCTGATGCATTTTGAGAACTTTCAGGTTAGACCCTTTGGCAATTGCATGGCCTGGCATCTGTTACCCCCGTGTGTGTCTCTTCAGCGAATCCACCACGTTAGCTGTCTTGTCTTCAGTTCATTTCCATCATCCTTGGTGTCCATTGTGCCATAGCTTTCTCCTGGTGTGCTCTGTGTTTGTCTCCCRTCACCCCTGTAGATCTAAAACCAGTCCAGTCCTGCTTCCCAGCTRCTGCTGCTGTCATCTTGTTGCCCATTTCTGGCTGGAAATCTTCCTCAGAGTGTCTCCTCTGTTTGCTGAACCTGTGGAGTCTGTCGTTCAGTCTAGGCCTCTTCTCTGTTAGACAGATTACAGGTGGGTCAAGATGGGGAAAGAACAAGAGACGGAGGCTGTTCCTTTTAAAGAAAGCTGGTACAGACGCATCTTTTCATGCGATACTGCAGGAACAGCTCCTTTAGCCAAAATTGCGGGTGTGATTCATCCATGAAGGGGCCTGGTAAAATCAGGTATTCACCTTAGAAATCTGGAAATTTAACATTACAGACTCTTTATATGATGGAACCTACAAGCTGGTGAGAGTCCATTTGGTGCCCAGGCTCAGCCTGCAACAGGAAGTCAGTCTGTCTGTCTGTCTGTCTGTCTGCTACCCTTTCCTAGAAACTCCTTAGCACAAAGCTCTGCCAACTGATGCTGTTCCTTTGCTTTACTGGCTCCACCTAAAGAAGCCGAGTTGCCCCTTGCTGCTTTTGTATCTAGAAGCTTTTCCTACTGGGCTGGCCTGGAATCTGCCTCTATCGTTCTGTCCTTGTTGACTTGCCAGGGGGTGAGGGGCCTGGATTAGCAGCTTGTGGTGGGTACGCAGGGCTTGCGCTGTCTCTGCCCTCTCCCGTGACCACTGCCCGTGCCCTGCCTGTGCAGGAGAGCGGTATTCCCTGACCCGCCAAGGAGGGAGGCTCCCACGCTGACTTTGTCCTTTGCCTGCACCCAAAACCTGCTCCAGCAAAAGCCGTTGTGCTTCCCTACCACAGATGTATCCAGCGTTTGTTAGTGTTTAAAAAAAAAAAAAAAATCTTAGTGTTTTTCTGCTAGTCTTCAGACAGGTTAACTATTTTTAGTCAACCGTCACTGCCTCCAGAAAGGGGTGGGGTGCTGCAGAAGCCAGCACTCAGAGCAGTGGATTTGGAATGGCAAGTAGCAGGAGAAGACCACAGCTGTTCCTTCATGGTTGCTCATCCTCTCCCACTCCTGCAGCTAGTCATTTCAGGAACGAAGGAATCGGCCTTGCAGTTTTCCTGGCTTATTTTATATCGGCTTAGAGTGAAACTGCAGCAGCAGTGTCTATGCCTCCCATTTGGCCCACTTAGAGCTGAAATCGGATTCTCTGCAAATGGATGCCAGTGACCTGGAGGGATTTATGACAAGAGTCCAACCTTAAATGTCTGCAGGCAGATAACTATTATTCTTGGCTGCCTAGGTGCCTTGGGGTTGTCACAGTCTGAGTTAAATAATTGCCAGTTTCTGGGGTACTCTCACCAGAGTAGCTCTGGAGAGGGTTTCAAAGCAGAGAATTGTCTGCTGGTGAGGCGGTTCACAGCATCCCTCTGAGAACAAATTGGCATGCTTGCACCTGGTTCAGTTTGGGTACAACATTATGACTCGACTGATCTAGTTCCCGTGTGTTATGATATTGCGCATATCCCATTATTTGAGGACAGGGAAAGAGCAAGCCTGCAATGAAAAACTGAATCACAATGTAAAGCTGCCTGTTTGCGCTCTAATTCCACCTTGCAGGCTACAGTAGCGCTGCTTAAGGCAGTGGTGAAAGCCAGTGCCCTCAAAATAGTTTCCTTAAATTGCCAGGTCTGATGCTAGCGCCCGTTCAAGGGACCCTTTAGCAGAAAGCCAAAAGTGAGTTGGTTGTGGAAAAGAGGGAGCTTTGTTTTTTTCCTTTAGTTCATGCTTTGTCTGGGTCTTGAAGACCAGAATCCTACTGCATGTTAGCTAGCTATACAGAGTTGCTGTTTTTCTGAAATCCAGTCTTGAAAATGGCTAGTAGCCATTTTAATCTCTTTACAGACCTCTACTGGTTCATCATGATAGCTAGTGCAAATGAGTCATTTTATTGATGATATGCTTATCTTTATTCTGTAGAGAACCTCAGTACCTTGTAACAAGATATTCTTGGTATCTTAGTGTTCCTGTCAACAGTTTCACTGGCTGCACAGATTGTATCAGCAGAGTGAAAAATCTCAAGCTTTCAACTTAAGTCTTGCTCTAGCTGGTAAACATTAAATGGTATCTCTGTAGCTGAGGGCAGTGCGTAGCCTCATGTATCCAGGGCACACGTCCTGGCAGCGGCTGAAGCAAGAGCTGTCAGTTGCACTGTTACATCTACAAAGTCCTGAGTCTGACTGAGATTAACAGTTGCCAAAACATGATTTTTGTCTCAGGAGCCACAGSTCTGCCATGCACTTGCTCAGCATTAAGTAATGCGAGAGGGACTTCAATTTTTAATATCGCCACTTTTCCTCACAGGAGCTGACCTTGAAAGCCTCAGCAGCCAGGCCAGGAGAGCTGCCGAGACAAGTTGTGCCCCTGCAGATTGTAGCTGCCACTTACCACTGTTTTTGTACAGGTTTTCCTGGACCAGCTGCTACTTGCTGCAGTGACAGTAGCCGAGCTGGGCTTGTCTCTCACGTTGGTTTGTTTGTATTTGCAGAGATACAAGGCAGCGAGGCATCGTGCCACAGCTGCCTACCCCGAGGCTCCTTTGCATTCCCAGGGCTCCAGCTCCCAATTGCTGGATGATCTGAAACAGCCTCCTGCTACAACAGCAGATACCAGCAGGAAGATGAATGATGATCGTGGGATAGACAAGGAGGGCACAGAGCTGTCAGCCCTGCAAGAACAAGCTTCGAGGTCTCCGGAGGGTAAGGGTGAGCTGGCCACCTCTGTAGCAGAGGGCAAAAGCCTAGCCAGCGTGACTGAGGRTGTATGTGGAATCATGGTTGTAGAAGAAGAAAATCTACAGGAGGAGAGCAAGTCCACTACCACTAGTGCCGACTGCCCACTCCCTGAAGAGAACCGCACCGCAGGGGAGTTGTTGGGACGCGCGGTGTCTAAGGAGGAGGAAGCCGGTGCAGCCAGGCAAAGGGAAGGCACAGACGACTGCCAGGATCCAGGGAATGGAGAGGGTTTAGGACAGAACGAGGCAGCAAACGCAGGCCAGGAGGCAGTGGCAGAGCCTTCCTCCCTAGCCAAAGGTGAGACAGCCAGTCTTACCTCTGCCGGGTGCAGACGCTCTACTAGGCGCAAACCCAGATAGAGTGGCCTTAAAGGGAGAGCCCTTTACATATGATATTTGCTGGAAATGTTTATTTTCTGAGTCTTTTAATAGAGCAAAAACCTTCAACTTTACTGCTGTTTTTATTTTAAGAATAAAATAAGCCTGGCTTTAGCGTGTCTAATACAGGATGGTGTTGGTTATTACTTGTACAGTTGGGATACAGCAATTATGTGGAAAGACTAAGGCGTTGATCGTTGAACTTGAAAGAAGACGGTAATGTGATTTCCACAGGGGACAAAGTTCATGAAGTAGACGGATGCAGACTTACTTTTCACTAAGAATTCTTTGTAGTTCCTCTCTTGTTTCCTTTCCAGGCAGAGGAAAAGTTTATCTCTTGGGAGACTATGTGCCCAATTCTGCCTCTCAGAAGTTTCCTTTCAAAGATGCACGCTCTTGGACAAGCACTGTGTCCTCAGCGAGGCAGGAATGTGCATCTTGGTCCTTTGTTAATACTACAAGGCTTAATACAGTCTGTTCTCATAGTGGAGACTCTCAGGAACAAATTTTGTTTCAAACTGATTTTAATAAAACAGATTTCTTATAAATACCTTCTTTAACTTTCAAAAAAACTCCTTTAACTCTGCAGAAGTAGAACAGTAAGACTTGCTTCACAATGCTGGCCCCAGGCCAYCCTGACAGGATCACAAAGTCTCGGACCAGAATGCTCATACGTTCTCTTGTCAAAATGTACAGGGAGGACTCTGCTCACAGCCCACGGCAGGCAGGCCCTGTCCCTTTGCTCTGTATAGCTAATGCTGTGGTGGGGGCTAACCAGGCTGCTCTGCCTCTCTCTAAAGCCTGAGTCCTTAATGGCAGCTTAAGGAGTTAGGCAGCTTCCAATTATAACAGTCAAAAACATCACCCTGGTAGCTTGTCTTGGAAGGGAATGGTGTGGGACCATCTGCCAATATTTCTTACATCCCAGTTAATGTGAACAATGGGGAAGCCGTAGCCCCAAGGCAGGAGCTGGCCTAGGGCCCCCCTCTCAAAGTCTGTCACCAGAGTTACCCTTAGGGGCGAGCCTGGAGTCAGGACAGCCCCTGCCTAACTGTGCTTTTTAAGGGAAGAGGCTAGAGCCATAACACTTCTTGCTTGGATTTAACAGTGCAAAAGAGCAGAGATCATTCTTCCTCTTCGTGAAGAGGGCTTGCTTGCAAACAACCTGTATGGCATCAGGTTTCCTACAACCAGCTTTAACCAAATATCGGTGCCAGGCTCATGTTGGGGAGCAAAAAGAACCAACTCTCCTATATCCACCTGTGTGCTTCTGCACCTATCACACAGCTAAAGAAAAACAGAACATGTAGGTGAATGGCAGGACACAACCACAGGAAGGAACAAGTAACAGGCACGAGTTACTATTCAAGTAACTATTCAAGTTTTACGTTAAATCGGTGACCAGTGAATGTCCCCTTTGCAATACCAACTGAGAGTGTGTGGCCAGCATGCTAGACAGGAGGCTGTGATCCCTGCACATCAGCTTCCATGTTCTGCTGCTCGCTCTGCTGCTGGAACTCCAGGCGGGTCTGGCGGCTGGACTCCAGCAGTTCTTTCAGGCTGGCGTGTAGATAATCGTTCTTCTCCTCCAGGTGATCCAAGCAGGAGTTGATCCGGTCCAGCATGGAGTTTATTGCTGCAAATTCTAAAAGGAAGGGAAATGAGAGACTGAACAACGTAAGTATATTGTCACTGCAGTCAGCGAAGGCAGCGAGAGCTCCTGCAAAACACGCCCACAGCATTTTGGCTGTGCCTTATCTGCCACCGGGTGCGTGAAGTAAAATGCAACTGAATCCTGGATGTGTTGTGTTCACCGAYCAAACGAGACCAATGGGAAGGTGGAGGACTGGTTACAAGATCTAAGGCAAGGCACCTGTGGGCAGTCCAAACCCATTCTGCGCGTATCTGACAGCCTGTGATCTCATACACGAATAGCTGGCCACAGGCTGAGCGCTRGCGCGCAGCGATCCGCATTGCAACAGTACCAAATAAACCCCAAGGACAAGTCAGCCTTTTTAGCTGCCTGGGGGGTCATCTTTGCTGATGAGGGTGCAGGCATTTTGGCAGCGTGCCGAAGTGTTTGCTATATTCTGTGAATTATTTGTGTAAGGCTCCTAGGCYGGGATGTGCTGGGGGCCTGGCTGGGGTCAGACTGCCAAAACAGCACGGCCATTGCTGTGGCAGGAGCAGGGWTGAGCCCAAAGGTGCTGTAAGGGCACGATTATTTCCAAAGGGAGGTAAGTGTGGGGYATCAAGTTCAACCACAGGATTTTCATGCACCATTAAGGCTTTGGGTACTTCAGATTAAAACCAGACTCATTTGGGATGATCCTGACGGTTGCCTAGGTACAGTTTCTTATTCACAGCATTTGTTTCAAATGAAGAAGGCTTAATATGATGGCATCTCACAGTGATGCATATTAGCACTGTTAATCAAAGGAAGATAGCTCTGCTGCTGCGATGAAACACTTGCTTTTGGACTGCTCCAAGCAATATTCACACAATCCTAAAGAATAACAAAAAACCAAACTGAAAAACCAGGCAAGACAAACCTCTGATGACAAGTTACTCAGGAACCCCGGGGGGTTACAGGAGACCCCGGCAGAGCCGGTCCTGTGTTCCCTTCTGAAGCCGCGTGGGCTGAGCGAGCGCAGGGAGGCAGGCATCGAGCTGTGACCCGCGGGCTGGTGTTTGTGAGGCTCGTGGGCTGCGGGACAGGGAAAGATGCCTGCGTGGGTGGGACAAGCCCACCCCTCACCGCCTGGGGCTGGCTCCTCTCCACCCGGCTGCTCGGAGCAGCTGGGGGAGCGTCAGAGCCAAGCGTGAGGC
Source organism: Oceanodroma leucorhoa (assembly GCA_030449065.1). NCBI lineage: Eukaryota > Metazoa > Chordata > Aves > Procellariiformes > Oceanodroma > Oceanodroma leucorhoa. Next base: position 5,140,753 of record JASVER010000051.1, read on the forward strand.
GCGGCGCTGGCTGGAGCGCTGCTCTGCGCTAAGGGAGAAGGCAGAGGAAGTGCGGCGGATGAGGACGTGCTCTGGGCACCCTTGTCCTACGGATGAGGGTCGCGCTGTGCTGAAATCCCCCAGCCTCACAAGCCCAGCTTTGCCCCTCTCGGCTGCCCCCTTGACACTTTTGTAGGCAGGGTGCCCAGAGCCCCCAGCACACCAGGCCCAAGTGCTGCCATCACCAGCAGCTTTAGAAGATATTGCAGTCATTTGCATTCTTAATAGCTAAGGAGAAGTTTCGTTATAAAAAAAAAAAAGTCCTCCTTTTCTTATACTACTTTGGAGCCATTCACAGCAGTGTTGCAGCCTTTAATTCTTTGGAGAATTGCATATGTTGCATTTAAGCTTGTTTATAAAATTTGGCCTCGCAGGTATATGCAGAGGTGGCATTATGAGCAAGAGCGCTGCCGATGTCCTTGCATTTAAAAATCAATCCCACCRACCCATTCTTTCCAAAAAGGAGGCAGTTATCAGTATTTTGCAAACCCTGTTTCAAGGTAAGTGATCCCTGAACGTCCATGAGTTAGAGCTCTTYACTTCAACCTAGTATTTGGTGCACCACATTCCAATTAAATGGTGAGCAGATCCCAAGCAGATACGGTAACTACTTCTGACGAGTAACGTTATTCAAGAACTTGGGAAGAAGTCTGTATCACAGCAGGAGCCTAACTGTTCTCAGTGCCTAGAGCTCAAGTGAAGGCTATATGAGTTTTGGGGAAGTGAAAAAAAATTAACAATTTTGAAATAAGCTGTAAAAACATTTTGTTTGTCTTCCGTTAGTTGCAGGCTTGGTGTATTTTTGTGGAAACTTAACCACATCCCCTAATGAAAAYGTTGACCAGGAGTATGGCAATTGCATTTTTTACTCCTCTGCATTCTTACAAGAACAGTTGCCAAAAACAAGGTTTCCTACTTGAGATAAGGAAAGTGATCCACAGCTTCAGCTCCACGAGACCAGGAAATAGCTACAGACCTCTGTGACCAGCTACTGCACACAAAGCCCCAGCTAATTACAGGCAGAACAACTTAATGCAGAGACTCGATGCAGATCAGATTTAGTGACTTTCTCTGTCACAGTCAAYGCGTCTCTTAGCTCTTCAAAAAGTCTGAAACACAAATCGCTGTGATGATGCAAAGCAGTGAACACTCTCGGGGTGTTTCAGGGCAGAAATGATCCTCCTGTCACTGCAGGGGGATCACAGCCACAACTACGAGATTCACCTGTGCGGGCCACATCTGGAAACTGAATGGTGTTTTGGGAAACAGCATAACCCGACTTCACCATTTCCAAGAGAAGAGCAGTGAAGTGCTTACTCTTTGAAAGCTTTCCAATTTTAAGAGTGACCCGTACATACATTACAGCATTACAGCTCTGCCGTTGTCTCACTTCCTCCATCGGCTTTTTCTAACTGGACAGGACGGTATCAGAAGCTTCATACCTAGGCACTGTAGAAATGCCCCAAAGGGCRATTTGCCAAGCGAATTCATTAAATTCACTTTTTCCGCCCACGACTACTTCTCCCAGATCTGCCCACGTGATCCGTCCTGCGGCTTCAAAATCTGAACGTCCTCCTTCTCCTTGGTCATCCGCCCCCTCCTCCCCCCCCAGCAAAAGCACGGAATAATCCTTTTCACCAGAAAAAACAAAAACAAAACCCAATCCCCCCAGGGCAGCGCGCAGGAGCTCACCGCCCCACTGCGGGGCGGGAACCACCCAGCCCCGCCCGCAGCCCCCCGCCTCACCCTCGGGCACCGCTCCCGGCAGAAGCAGCAAAACATCCGGGCACACCCGGCCCTTGCCACCCGCGCCCGCAGACCCCGCCCGCAGACCCGCGGGGCCGGGCCGGCCCACCCGGTCGCACCGGGGCCGCCGGCTCGGGGGTGACAGCCGGGCGGGCGGCGCTGCCCCGGGCCGCCCCCACGCACCTTCCTCCCCGAAGCGGTCCCCCCCCTCCTCGTCGGCGGCGTCGTCGTCGTCGTCGTTGCCGCCGGCGCCGCCCAGCGGCACGTGCGGCTCCCCGTTGGGCCCCGACATCCCGCCGCCCCGCGCCACGCCGCCGCCGCCGCCGCCGCCCGTCGCAACCGTCCGGGCGGCGCGTCGGTGCGCCCGCAGGGCCGCTAGCCAATGGGAAAGCTCGGCGCCGCGCGCGTCACGCAGGCCGGCCGGTGGGCGCTGGGGTAAAGCCTGTGGTTAGCGGGCAGGGTGCGGGGCGGGCGGCGCGCGGGCGGGAGCGGCGAGCAGCGAGCGGCGCTGGCCGGCAGCGGGGCGGCYCCGGAGGGCAGCGCGCAGCTCCGCGCCCCCCGCTGCCTGGGTGTTTTCCTCGAGCGCGTTCCCAAAGCGAAGCTGTCTCCTTGCCCCGCGGTGTCCTCAGCCCCCGCAGCCCTCCCGCCCCCAGGGCTGTCCCAGCCACAGCACACACCAGCGCAAGTGAGCGCCTTTGGGCACGGAGTGAAGCTGTCCTCAGGGACCGCCACCAGCACCCAGCGCCTCTTTCCAAGACAACTTATAATCTATCCGAATAGGCCTCCACCTCCTCCCGTGAGGAGCCCCCGGGCTGTTCTGTGGGTGCTGAGGCCAAAATAAACTCCAAAATGCAGCCGCGKCACCGGCCCTGCTTCGTCCCCTGAGCGGCTTGAACCACCCTCAGGTCACCTTCAAACCTCCTCTTCCCTGAAGGAACGAGCACAATTCACTTTGCCCTTCCTTGTCTTTGGCCCAGCATCGGTCGTAYCTCASGTGCCCCGAGGAAATCTAATTGCTRCATGKTTTTTTCAACCCCAGGAGAGATGTCACTGGGATGAAAATAACTTGCAATTAGAGCATTAATTCAAGCAGCGCTCCTGAGATAAACCCGGTTGGAGAACTCCCTTATTAAGTGGGTATTTGGGGCAAAGGAGAAAGAAAAGGTTATGTCCTCATTTAACATCGCAGCCAGCTCTTCTCCTTTCTGTGGGGTAACCCCACTGCGTGCCGCCAAGTTGGGCCCCGTGTTGTGCCCGAAGTAGGGGAATTGAACRTTCGTGTAATTAATGGAGGTAACCACGCTTTAATGGAAAAGATGACGACTTTCAGTGCGGAGGTTTGCGCTCGCACTGTGGGTACGTGCCGGTCAGAAGCAGCAGCCCCCGCCGGGCAGGACGTGCTCTCAGAGAACAGATTATTTTATTTCCACTTTACGCTTTGGTGTCTTCTCGGCGAACCCGGATTTTATAAYTGATGCGAGAGAGCGGGGCCGCGCTCGCTGAGGCTCCCTGCAGCCAGACGGCCRCGCCGAGCCCGCCTCGCGTGCAGTTCGACACCGCTGAGGACTTTTTTACCTCAGCGAAGCACCGCCGCCGCCATTTCGGGGGCGGGGGAGGCGCGGAGGGGCGGGGCGGTACCTTTAAGCCCCCCCCAGGCGCCCGCGCGTGCCGTGCCGGGAAGATGGCGGCCGCCGGCAGGGCCTGGCGGGCCGCCGCGCTGCTGCCGCCCTGGCGGCTGCGGGCCCCGCGCCGAGCCTACGGCGCGGTGGTAGGAGGGGGCGGCGGCGGCGGGGGCCGCCTGCTGCTGGGCGCTGCCTTCGCGCTGGGCGGCGGCGCCGGCCTCTACCTGGCGGCGCAGCACCGCCTGCGGGAGCACTCGGCCGCTGAGGTAACGCGCCGCCGGGCCCCGCTCGCCGCCTGAGGCGGGTTCCCCCCGCCCGCGGGCTGCGCTCTCCTCCCCTCCCGGCCGCCCCCCGCGGCTCCTGCCTCCTCCATCCCCGCGTTCTTCCCCGGGTGCTTGCCCTTCCCTTGCCCCCGAGCCCTGGCGAGGCCCGGGCACGGCGAGCCCCTGGAGACGAGCTTCAGGGGGAGCGCGGAGCGGTTTCTTGCCGCTCTGCRGACCAAGTGGCTCCTTGTGCTCCGGTTTCGGTGAGGAAACCGCTTAAAATTGTGTAACGGAGACCCCGGCCGCATTCTCTTGAGGAGCTGTGAGGAAYGCCTGTCAGAAAGCGAGAGCTTGCTGGCGATATGAAGCAGCATTGTCTGTTAGAGTCGTTGCCTTTTCCCAGCACCCACGAGGGYTGTGTAACCCAATAAATTGCAAATGAGAAGCAAAGTGAGATGGCTGCATTTGTTTTATAATGTGTGACTAACGATTGGCATGGCCTGTCAGATCGCTGAAGTATAGCAGTGATGGGAAACATCCCTCACCCGATGCCTCACTTTGCGCAGCCCCGGGTTCTCCCTGCCTTGTCTCAGTTGTGCACGGGTTGGCTGACCCCAGGAACCTCAACTTGGGCAGATGGATGCCTAAAATCAACAGCAAACTCTCTGCTCTCCCCACCCTGTGGCCTCCACAGAGGTTATGGGGGAGGGGGAGGGAATTGAATTGAAAAAGCTATTTTGGTTTTGATTTAAAGATGATGAAAATATGGTTGTGTTTTTCTTTAGTTTCAGAATTGCATGTAGAGGGGTAAGCTGTCTGGATTTAACTTSTTTTTTCTGGCAGTGAGTAGGAGTTTCCAGCAGATTAAATAGATGTTTAGAAAAACAGGTATTTGGTCCCAATGGAAGGGAATGTTTGTGATGCCATTTGAAGAAAACACCTGTTATCTGATCATCAAAATATCTTGGCTGTGGAAACTGAATATCCATGACTATGACTTCATAACAAAAGTAAGGGTGGAAGGAAGGTAATATTTATATTTTAGTAGAAAATGGAAGCTTCTGGTCTCTTCCTTCCCCAGCTGCCTGCAGGGAGCCTGCAGCTCACTCTCTACCAGTATAAAACGTGTCCTTTCTGCAGCAAAGTCCGAGCTTTTCTTGATTATCATGGACTGCCCTATGAAATTGTGGAAGTGAACCCAATAATGAGGAAAGAGATCAAATTCTCTTCCTACAGAAAGGTGCCTATCCTGCTAGCCAATGCTGGAAGTCCTCTGGTAAGTATTACTGTGTTGAAAGCTTGATTTCCCCACAAGCAGTGCTTTAGAGGCTTGTCTCTGTGGTTTATCACATGCAGTGTAATCTTTAAATCATCTTTTATTCTCTCAAGAGCCTAATATTTGTTTCTTGCTTCATGGTCTCCTATGCCTTGGCCTTATTAGAGTTGTTTGTTGGTCTTTCTTACCAGACGTGTTGTTTGTGTAGTGACTCAATAATCCAGTGATTATCTAGCTTCTATCAGCCCTTATGGAGGACATACCATTTGTACCRGTGGTATCAGGAACTGCGTATATCTTGTGGGAAAAGAAGGAGATCTCAAGAATACTGAAGATTCAACTTGGCTTTTTTTTATGTTAGTGTTGCTTTTGTCCTTTGCTGCCAAGAGCCTAAATCCAAACCCCACTAGTATTGCCTGTGTGCCTGGCCCTCAGGTCCTCTGTTGTCAGAATTAAAGACAAATTTGAAGTGATACTCTGAAACGATCACAGAAGAGATCTGAATGTAGGGCTCTCTTTAGATGTGCAGGGACTCCTGTGGAAATGCACGGGAGGAAAAGGGACTGCAGTACTAATTTGGAGCCTCAGCATGCAGGGGAAAAGGTTTTGAAGAATTTCCTTTTCAATTTCACCAACTTCTTTGTTTTAATTCTGTTTTTCAGCAATTGAATGACTCTTCGGTGATCATCAGTGCAATAAAGACCTATCTCATTTCCAAGTAAGAAAATAGGATGATGGCAGAAGAGTTGAATGAGAATGGCCCTAGCGAACTAGAGATTGAGAAGACTCAGAGTCGGTCATAAGTATCTTGCTGACCTTGGTCTCTGAAGCTCTGGGTGTTTGGCCCAGCTGACCTGAGCCTGGCTGTGATAATGTGGATGGTACCTGTATGTGTTGTGATGTGTGTGCAGTGAAGCAAAGCTTTTACCTTTCAGAACTACTCTTTTACACCTGTGAGATTCTCTTTGCACAAAACCTACTTAAACATGGGCTAGTGTTAGTCCTGGAACTAATCTTACAATTAGCCAGTTAYAACATTTAGAATGAAATGAAATTGCTGTGCCTGTGGCCTGTTCTTTAGGTCTGTGCTACAAAGCRCTTGAGAATGGTAGGTAGTCTTATGCCTGCAAAAATTTCTGTTCTGACACAGAGAAAGGTAGGTACACTAATAATAGTATTTGCAAGTAGCTGTTCCAGTCTCTTTTCAAAATTTATTTCARATAGAATTTGGAACCTTCTGCACTTATTTTTAGAATAATACATTTTAAAGTGTGTATCTTTCAATCTGTCCTTTGCTCTTGCTCATTTTTGTAGCAGCTAGATCAGGTGCTAACTGTGTTTCTGTCCACAGGAGRAATAGCTTAGAAGAGATTGTGTCCTTCTATCCTCCTATGAAAACTGTGACTGAGCAAGGCAAGGAGGTATTTGAGTATGGGAATAAATACTGGCTCATGCTGGATGAGAAGGAGACAAAGCGAGTCTATCCTGTCAAAGAAGTGAGAGTGTAAGTGCTGTTCAGTTTCTGGGCTCTCCAAGTAGGGTCACAGCCTCCTCCAGATGTGCTCAGGGATGGTGTAGATATAAAATCCCGCTCGTGGTGACAAATCCTGTCACACTCCCCTTAGTGTTTAAAACCTCAGCAGTTAGAGTGGTTTTGCTGTTTCTTACATAATTTGAAACGATGCTGTTAGACGGCCTGGTTGCCACCATCATGGTCATGCCAGCCTTCAGTTGCCTCCAGTTTCCTTCTTGGCCTTTCCTTTATGTCACAGGGGAGTGCCATGGAGTGCTCGTTTCCCTTTCTACTTTAGTTCTCATATTGGGAGGAGAAGCTAGTGCTCTATCTTAGTCTTAATTTTAGTTTGAGATTGGAGGAGCCTTGCCAAAGATAACGATCCTGAGTGCATTTCAGAGCGGTCACCAGAGCACAAGGCTGGGCAGGAGTTTTTGACACATTCGTCATTGGCAGAACCTCTGGCTAATGCCACTGTGATTCTGCCTGCCTCCTGTAGCCCTGCGATCTGCACCTCATTCACTGAAAAGTTTCTTTCTTTTGAATGCTTACAGGGAAGAAATGAAGTGGAGAAAATGGGCAGACGATTGGCTTGTTCACCTCATCTCCCCCAATGTTTACCGTACCCCCAGAGAAGCCTTGGCATCTTTTGATTACATTGTCCGTGAAGGAAAGTTTGGCACCGTGGAAGGTTTCTTTGCCAAGTACATGGGGGCTGTTGCCATGTTCTTTGTTAGCAAGAGGCTGAAGAAAAGGTTGGTACCGCTGAGCACCAAGTACACAAGAGGAATAGCTCCTTCACCTCCTTAGCTGTGAACCCTGTCAAAGGGYAGAACCTCAGTGTTTTAAACCAAACCATTTAATCCAATGTGAGTAACAGCTGTACTTCTTTAACTGGAGGCACTATTTAATCACTAACTGCCCCCTTCACTGTCAGATACCTTCCTAATTCCCAGGMAAAGATGAGCCCATAAGATTAGAGATGATAAAAGGTTAAAGAAATAAACAAACTAGTGTCTTCAAACTAGTGCTTCTCTTTATCCAGRCATCACCTTCGAGATAATGTCCGAGAAGACTTGTATGAAGCAGTTAATGAGTGGGTAAAAGCTGTTGGCAAACATCGACTGTTYATGGGTGGAAACCAGCCGAACCTTGCTGACTTGGTAAGGGCTTAATTCCTGCATTTATTGTTAGGTGTATTATGCATTATCCCGTTGCTTATCCATGTGAAATGGTTAATACCAATATAGACAGTGAAGGTGAGTCCCATGAGATGCATTGTCAATGTCCTTTGTGCAGTAATACAATTCCCACATGAAGAGGACTCAGAAGTATTTGCATTACATAGGACGGTATTTGTTGGTTTCCTCCAGAGAAATGTTTCCTAAGATGGAACCTGCAGTTCCCATCTGCAGGTGGATGTTACTGATCATGTGGAATCATGATAAAAACAGGTTACAGGCCAGGACGCTGCTCTGGCTCGTGAATGCTGGTGAATAAAGCCTCACACCTGCACAGGTTTTACTGCATTCAGTGCTGCTGGGGTTTCCTTTGCAGGCAGCAGTGCAGAGCGGAGCAGGATTCATCCCCTGCACCAGCAGTTCTCCTTGGAATGCAAGTGAAGCATTTCACACCAGGGCTTGATGCAGAGATGGCACTAACTTTTGCCCCATAACTGCACGTAGATCCTGATCTTTCCTTACTGTTTCCTCATGGAAGAACATGCATATTCTTAACTACCTTTCTGCCATTCACTCTTCCTTGCTAATCAGAGTGGTGGAGTAGATGGCAGGACAGGGAAGGAGCCTTACTGGTAGGCTGTTGAGACACTCATTGGTACCCTAAGCTGTTCTCCACCGCTGACTCTTTCAGTGTTGTTCTAATCCTTATCCTTTGGCGCAGGCCGTGTACGGGGTCCTCCGAGTGATGGAAGGGCTGGAAGCCTTTGACGACATGATGGTCCATACTAAGATTCAGCCTTGGTACCAGCGCATGGAAGAAGTCATTCAAAAAGCTGAAGTTGCAGTCTGATGCCAGCTGCAGCTGCCTTCCTGAAGTACTTGCATGGTAAAAAAAAACTTCAGAAGGAATGGCATTTATTTTTTAGAGTTGAATGGACTGGTCACACCTAATGGTCTGACATGCAGGCACAGAGACTGTTCCGTTCAGAATATCAAGTCGCAGTGAGCAGAAGGGATCCAGCTGGGTGTATGTTTGAACACGATATTTAGAAGGACGGGAACAGGTAAAAGGAAGGGATCTTGGACGCAGCTGGAAAGGAGAAGCTCTGAACCGAAGAATGCAGTAAATAGGCTTCTTTTAGGCGAGAGCCATTCTCAGAGCAGGTTACTGTAAAAGCAAGCTGCTTTTGGCTAGTAAGTGTTACAGCCATATCGGATATGGTAGGTCTGAGCAGCTTTTGCTTCAGGCTGTCTTCCGCTACTCATCCATGTCATCTGAAGTGTTTTCCTGACTGAGACACTGGATACTAGTTTTTAAGTGACAATTTTTCCTGCAATAGAATCCTGTAAGCCCAGTGCTGAGGGAACTGGAGGAATCCACAGTACTGGGAAAGGCATCCTTCCTGTGACAGAAACGATGCTGCGCTCAGCAGATTGTATGCTTTTACTCTTCCATGTAAACGGTTCTTTCAGTACTTGATTCTGTATGGTCTGCAAGGATAAAGGCTTGCTTCTTTCTGTGCCCTTTGYGAGATCTGTGAGTTCTTACCTGGCCCATTACGCCCAGAAAGCACACCCTACACAGAAATCACTAATGCCCAGCAGTTATTTGGAGGATTTATCTTGCATGAAATCTCTCTGGAATACCCTTGAAAATCAGTTTGTTCTTGTTTTCAAAAAAGAAGGATTAAGAGCAGTCTTCATGCCCGGGGCGTCTCTAGATGTTTCTGTTTCTGCCGTGCGAGAGTAGCAAAGGATTTGCCGTTGCAGCAATCGGATTAGGAGCCATTGCTGCAGGTGACGTTGTGCCATACGAAGTCTGCTGAGCTGTCCTGGGTAGAAATGGCTGATGTTTGTTGTAGTGAGAGATGAGGCAGGTTTAAGTGGGAGTGATCCTCTGTGCAGCCCAAGGCTTAAATTTCCTTAATGTCAACTGGAAACAAGTTCCGTTTCCCCAGAAGAAAGGGCAGGTTTGTTGGAAGCTGGTTTGTTGACATATTGCAGGTGCAGCTGCAGTCGGTCTGTAATACAGCTGTTTGCACGGCGTGGGTTCTGTTGGGGGGTCTGTGAGGGCACCTTTATTGCGTATAACAGCAAAGGTGGTGATAGAGGGGTTGGGTTTTTTCCAAATGTAAGACTAGTTACAAATTCAGTTATGATCTGATGTAGAGGGGGAAAAAAAAATGTTTACAGTAAAAACAGCTGGGTTGCTGGTCTGTGACATGATGTATTTGTTTGTTAAAGCTGTTCTGTACTGAAACCTGTGTTCCACAGTATCAAAAGAGCCAAGKTCAAGCAGGTAATGTTGTTTTAAAAAAAATTATATTGAACGTACACAGACAGGAGCTCAAGGGAACCCTTTGCGGTAACTTAGAACACCCATCCGTGCAAACCCCAGACGGAAGGGAAGTCTCTCACAGCCTCCTGAGCCAGGGCACGTTCAGTGAGGGTCCCAACACCGGCGGCTCCTCCCTGCCTTACCGGGGCCGGCAGCCGCGCTGGGTCACCCAGCCCCGGCCGGGGTTCCCGGGGAGCGCCGGGCCCGGCCCCCGCCGGCCGCCTCGCGTCGCTATGGCGACGGGGCCCGTTGCGGGGCGGGGCCTTGTGACGCCRACGGCGGCGGGCCGGGTCACGAGGAGGGTTTGAATCGCCCAATGGCGGCGGCGGCGCGGCGGCGGCCCCGGAAGTGCGGCGGCGCCTCCTGCCCCTGGTGCGGCCTCCCGCCGCCCCCCGCGCCCCGGCCGCGGGGTCTCCATGACAGCGGCAGCGCCTCCCGCCGCCTCCCCGCCGTCAGCGAAGGCCTCCTGAGGCGGCAGCGGATCCCGCGCGGCCCGTCATGGTGAGGGGCCGGGGCCGCTGGGCCCTGCGAGGGGCCCGGCCGGGGAGGGCGGSGGTGTCCGAGCCCCCGGGGGTAATTCCTTCGGCGCCTTCCCCGCCGTGTCGGTCATRAGAAGTACCTCCTGCCTTGGGGTGGCCCTTCCCGCTGCGAGGGAAAGCGGGAACTGTCGGGCGACTTTAAATATGTAACGGAAAAGGTGCTTGGTGTCGGGGCAGGCGTGGGGACGGGCTGCTCGGGGCGGTGGTGCCACCCCCGGGGGTTTTCCAGCCCCACCGGCGTAAAGCCCCGCTCTGACCTCGGGGCTGATCCTGCTTTGAGCAGGAGACTGGCCCCGGACTAGGTCCCTGCCAGCCCGAGGTAGCCACAGATGCTTTGCAAAGCCGCGGGAGAAGTTACTTAAACTTCTGAAATAAACCTTGTTGCTAGGGAGAGCTGGGTGACAGCGGTGGAGTTTCACTTGTGGTGATTCAGAAGCTCTGTGTAAGTTCCCAGCCGGTGCTGTAGCCGTTTCCTTCCTTGGAAAGAGGAGGATTAAAACGCCCAGCGGTGTTTGGAGATGTTCATAGCTAGAGGCTGGGGAATCCTGTTCCTTCAGAAAATTGTYGCTTCCTGCTCCTGATCAAGGGGAGTACGGCTGTGTCTTCCCCTCTGTAATTTTCATAAATCTGACATGATATGCAGGTGTGTTTTGTCATAAACACATCCTGCTTCAAAACAGATGCAGTATTATTAGTTTTATTTAGAGTAGGTTATTACATGAACCTTGGCAAGCTGGCAAATCAATCATTGAGCTATAAAGAGTGATCTAAATTCTAGTCTCGCAGAAGTATTTTACAAAATCCTGCTCTACTGCATTACAATTAACACTTGTAACACTTGTTCTTACATAGCAAATTGTGAAGGAGCGTTGCCATAAGGTCAGCTAACTAAGCCTTATAGACCACCACTTCATCACTCCCTAATGGATATTAGTCCTTTGGGGACCCCTCCTCCCTCACTCTCGTTTCTGCTAGTCCCCCAGGTACCACCAGCAGGAAGCTGCTCACGCTGTAGCTGACCCCCAGTTCTGTGTGTCCTACTGGTTAGCCAACGGGCACACACGTATCTGCTGGGCAGGCAGTGGGCCRCAGTGCAACACGAGTCTGTGTGGTGCTGGGTTTCCTGCAGCGTGAGCGCTAATTYGGATGCATCTCTTCAGCCTGCAAAACTGTATAAACCTAAAACATTTCTATCAAGTTTTACAGAATTTGTTGATGATGGCAGAATTCAGGGAGGGTGTGGGGTTTGGGAGGGGATGTACAGGTACCCTGGAACTGTTCAAGCCTTGTTTTCTTATGAAACTGGTTAAAAATTGCAGTTAGAATTTGAAGGTTTGTAACTGAGTAAGGCCATCGTGTAATTGTACAAAACATTTCCATTGTTTAAACCAACTTTCATCATCAGTATGTAAGGAATTACAGTCTCGGTCCTTCCCTCATCCCATGCTTGTCAGAGGAGGCCAGGACACACCAACTTTTGTTGTTYGGGTTCATGCATTTGATGTGTTTGAGCCTGTGTGTTGGCTTAAATCGAAAGGAAGAGGATGTTCAGAAATTGGCACCTTTTCCTCTTAGTGGTCATTTTATTATTTCTGTATCAGGTGTTCCTCATCTATCAACAATGAAGTTACTTCAGTCCGTGCACAGAGCACACTGTCTGGAAGAACTAAAAGCTTTAGAATAACTGTAAGTAATTTTACCTAGGCTGACAAAAACCCTTCTRCCAGAATCGGATTAGTGCTGCTGGTGGATTTTTGTAAGATTTGCAATTGCATTATACCATTACCTCAACCAAAGCATCAAGCTCAAAGGTGATGACTTTAACTTGCATCTCTAGGCTTTTCCGTGTTGTGTTAGATATTGGTTAAGGTTATGCTTTTTTCTGAAGATTATAGAAATGCTGTGATCCAAAAGCTTTCAAGCATTTGTTTAACTTCAAGAAGACACTTAAAGTTAAGCACATATGAAATAGTTTACAGGTTCAGGGTTCTAGGATGGAAGGATCTGATGGTTTCCTGTTGATTTTTCTTAACTAAACTGTTAAATTAATGCTCCTCTTCTCCCCCCCTTCAAATTTCTCTTCATAATCGGATTGTGTTGGTTACTGGAACCCTTGGTTTGCTCGCTTGCTCTAAGACTTTGAACTCCAATGACTTTTACAGACACCTGCTATCAATCCAACTGTATTTGGTCTTTAATAACCATGTTAAAAGCAGAAAATACCAGAAGCAGAGAAGTTATTTGTATTAATCCTAGCTTTACAGCAGAATAGTGTGCAATTCAAAATGGCAGATGCTACTGAAAGAAAGCTCAAATTTAACCAAGGCTGGCCATTGTTGCTTTTTGGCACAGAGGGAAATGTTGTTATTTCCAGTTTCCTTATTCACAGGTTCCCTTTCATTGTATTGCCCTTTCCCGTTTGTGGGAGAAGAGCCATGAAGAACCGTTCCTCATCTCCCCCTTTGCACGTCCATGTGGATGAAAACACCCCTGTCCATGTCCATATTAAAAAGGGTCCGAAAACCTCACCTGCAAAATGCCAGGTAGGAGTGTGTAGCTGGGTGTTTGTAAGGGCGACAAAGAGGAAGGTGAATGGTCCTAGAGGCACCACAAAATCTTCAAGGTCTGTTTTACCATTGTATTAGAACTGTGAGACTTGAATTCATATTCAAAGGTGAATTTTCAGTAACACATCTTCTGTGTTGGAGACGATTTAAGTATGATATAGAATATATAGTTACTTTTCATGTTCAAGTGTGTGATTGTGAGGAGTGTTGCTTCCAGTGTGATGTGGTTTGGGGAATTTTTTTTTTTCCTGTTATTTCCTAGATTTGTGTCCTGATAATGGTTTTTCTTTGGCTTCATCCCTATTTTTGTAGGAAAGATTTGGGGAAAGGTAATATCTAGGCGTTTCAAATTCCATCTTGATTGTGTTAAAATAAATGCATTTAGAAAAAAGAGTCTGGATTCAAACCATCTTCTGGCATTAAGCACCTTCTCAGTCCGCTGAGCTATGCAGCAAGGAGGATCTCTTCATAGCCTTATCCACGGCAGGGAGAAGGCAATACTGAAGTTGAGTTTCTAGCTATCTCATATCCTCTTTTGTAGTTGGATGTTTATGTAAAGTTGTTCTCAAAAGGTGGTGGAAGTTGCTAGCTTATTCTTCCTTATATGCAGACATCCTGTGCTAAGTCCTCTATTAATTTTGTGTTTGCTAATGGTAAATATCATAATGGGGTAGGTCCTGACAGTGAAATCAATGACTCCTATTAATTAATTGGCTGTAGGGAATATTTAGAACATCTGATTTTTTTCTGAGGTTAGAATTGTGCAAAACCACTTTAACTTCCCTTCAGTTAGAGCACCTCGAGTTCAAGACAAATAAATGTGGCTCTATTAGTTGACTGCGACGCAGGGAAAACGCTTCAGGGCTTTTCATAACCAGTGACGCTGCACTGTTCTTTTTTCTCTGGTAGCGCTGTTGTCAAATGGTATAGGTGCTCTTCTGTGAGATGAATCTGGAATGGAGAAGGGGTGTCCCGGATTGTTCCTTCTTCATGTGAATGGGTTGTATTGCGGTATTTTTTTGTGTATCTCCATACAGAGGAGACTTCCTTCCCCCCTGCCCCARTCTCCCACCCCTGGCCTGCTGGGTAAGGCTCTCATCACATCACATCCCAGTGCTACAACACAGCTGCAACGTGATAGACGAGAATGTGCTGCATCGAGCCATACTGCCAGCTGAACGTGGAATAACCTTTCCTTCTGGCTGGTGTTAGCCTCTCTGACGGCTGSTGGCTCGTCTTGTCTGATGTATCCTGTGAAACGCTATGTGATATTTTTGTATGAATGATCTTTCATTTGGTTTTGCAGCACTAAAAATTGTAAATGCTTCTTTAAAAGTCTGTGATTTATTTTATTTTCTCTTTCTTTAGCAAAAGCACAAACAGAAACTGAAAGGTGATACCGTGAATGTGTRCCGAGCTGTCCGGGTGAAAACTAAGGCCCCCTGGATGCCCCCAGGCAAAACATCTGTCCGGGAATCCACCTGCAAATGGGAGGTATGGCTGRTTTTGCTCTTTAAAACAAACTTTCAGGTTTATCTGAGGTTGAAGAGAGCAGTTGTGTAGTGAGGGAGCTGGGCTGGTCTGAAAGAAGGCTGCTGTCACCTACCATCCATTTTAAGTGTCTTCTATAAATCTTTTTCACTTTTTAATATAGAAAAATTGGAAATTAATTAGTAGCCTATGGCCATATCATGCCTTTCTGCCTCTAGAAGCCAGACAAATTTCTTTGTTTACTGTAGTTTTACTAGTCCCCTTCAAGATCTCATCTGGAGGCACAGCAAGGGGCTGCTGTTCTTAGTCTCTTCCGAAGCATGGGGCATTTTTGTAGTATTGTGTAATATTTTCTTTCTCATGGGTTGATAATTTTGCCTTTTGTATTCCTGGCTCTTCCTAGATGAGAATTTGAACTTTAATTATTTTTTATTCTTTTTCTGTTCTAGTCTTTCTGCGTTCTTGACCTTTCCCTGATGGAAATGAAAGAGCTGTTTACAAATGTTTTTTTCCTTACTAGTCTTATTGCAGTGATGCGACCTGGTCTCTGTTTTTGGCAGTTAGGGTTAGAATACTGTTTACAACTTTATACTAAAAAAATTATGCCCTTTCTTGCTTTTCTACCAGGGACCAACTCACCGCCTAGAAATTACACCTCCAGATTCAGAAAAAATGCTGTCAGCATTGCACCTGAGTGACCTCTCTACAGATGAGGCGGATGCTGTTTGCTGCAAAATGAACAAATACGAAAAAAAGATAGATAGCCTGATGAATGTGGTGGGAACGCTGAAGAATGAGGTGAGGAGACAGTGTAAAGACTTGCTGACTTCGGCTTTGTAGCTGGTCGTTTGGCAAGAGGAGGCTGGAGGCTGGAGTCAAGTCTTGGTGCAATGGAAGACTACCCAGGCTGTTGGTAGCTTGCTTAAAAAATAAAATMAGTCTGAGTTGTTTAGAAGAGCTGAGCTATCCTAGTGAGATCTTAAGCCCTACTATGAAACATTTTAAAACATTATCCAGTTAATAAGGTATTGCTGTGCTTCAGTTTCCAAATAATCTGTCGTCTTCAGAAACAACTCTGGTACAGTAGTTCAACCCCCCTCTGTGTTCTCTCTTCTTTCACATCTTCAACTGTTTGTAGTGCTCTTAACTGCCAAATGGGATGCACGTGTCATTCGTGAGGAGCAGTAGTCAACTTCTGAGCCCCATTCAGCTCTTGGGTAGTCTGTACACAACTCCAGTCACGCTACMAGCAGTGACACTGAGCTGCCACAGAACTTCCTGAGTAATCCAAAATGGGTAGATGGAAACAAAATGCCAGGGACTATTTAGGTTGATTTCACCCAGTTTCCTGGATCCACAAAGCAATACTGGAGCAATGGGAGCCATCTCCAGCGTGTGAACTGCTACCAGAGCTCCTTTCCTGCCATGTTTGAGGTCTGTCACATCTCATGGCTGATGATTTTTAGTATGTGACTTAGAGCCAGGACACTTGTGTCTCCCTGTGTTTGTGGGATGGGAGGTATTTCCGGGCAATAAGTGAATTATGCCCTTTGTGCACAGGAATAGCCTGGAAGTATCTAGGCAAAAAAAAAAAAAAAAAAAAAAAAGCATGGTCCTTTGTTGTTTGGTGCAGTTGAATACCTGGTTCACTGCTTTGAAATGTGGATTCTGTGTATCACTTTAAAAGCACCTGGTTCGTCTTAAATTCTATTTAAATATCTTTATCAGGCCAAGCTGCAGAAAAAGGAAGAACAGCAGCAAATGACAAAGCGTCTCCTTGAGGAGCAGAAAGAAGAACTGAATGAGGTCACGCAAGAGCTGGTAGAAACGGAACATGAGAATACACTGCTCAGGCGCAATATTGAGCGCATAAAGGAGGAGAAAGATCTGACTGTGTAAGAAAGCTYCACTTCTCCATTGTTACTGCAAGTAGTGGTATTTACAGCACACCTACCTCCTTTATTGCTAACATTATTTGAAGTTGTAGTTTGTACCCTGGGTTGCAGTACTGCTGAAGAACTGATGTTCTTGAATTTTTTTGTCACCTTTTAGAAGGGGGACTTCAGATAGCAATAGCTGCAAAGAAGGGCTCTATCATGATTACTGGAATGGAAAAACTACTCTGAGAGGAACYTGAGAGCAGTTGGCTTGTGTGGCCTACTGGAGGGTCATCCTAGCTCTGCAATTAATATTTTGAAGGTTAAGAGATGCTGTTTGAATTGGGATGATATTGGTAGAACGACAAATGAATAAACATGGAGCTGAAAACTAGAGGAGAATTTTTGGCCTTTGTGCAAATCATACTGAGACGGGAGTGACAGCCCCTGAGAGGACTGAACCATGTTTTTTTTTTTTTCTTAGTGACCCTGAAGGTCTCCAAGTCTGTCATTTTTGCATCTGCTTTGTATMTAAAGCATTAGGGAAGTTTGTGTCTCCAGGGGGACACTAGTGTTTTAAGAGAGTTAGTTTTATTTTTTCCTTAAGAACGATCACTTGGAAGTTAATACTGTGTATTCCTTTTTCAGAAAACTTTGTGAATACTTCTGAGATTACAAACCCTGGCTAAAAACTTTGAGCTGTATATCTTGGTGTGCTTTCCTGTATCACGTTCAGCTATTTGGAGTCTTATTTCTGGTGTGGCTTAAGTGCCCAGGAAAAGCATAACATTRTGTTTTGGGTTTAACAGCGTGTGCAGGCTTTGGTATAAGCCCGATTTGTCCCCTCTAAATTCCTGTTTCATAGCTGTGGTCCTAGCAAGCTCCCGGTGTCTACTTACTGGCTTCTGTCAGAACAACTTCCACACTGAAAGAGGGTAGATCTTAAGTAGCGTTTGTTTAGAGCTTTTATCCTCTGATTCGAGGGTTTTTGTGAGTTTTGACCCAATCACCTGTATATCAATAGCGGCTGGTACAGTTGTYAAAGCTTCTTGTTTCTCTGATGGCTGAATTCTCATTACAGGCTGCAGAAGAAGTACTTGCAGCATGAGAAAGAGTGTTTGATGTCTAAGCTGAAGGAGGCAGAAAGGGATGGAGCCGCAGCAGCCAGGCAGATCCATGCCCTGCAAAATACAATYGGGAGACTCAACATTGTAGGTGTTGTCCTTTTTTTTTCTTGCCTTTACTATGTTGTCCTGTTATACGGCTGTCTTAAAAATGTAATGTTACAGTTGCTGATCCAGAAAAATATAAGGAAAAGTGGAGGGATTTAACATGCTTAAGGTGTTTGCTAGTTTTGTTTGGAAGTGGGGTATTTACCTGCAGTCACCTTCTGCACATGTGGTGCTGACTATTGTCATGCTGGTRTCAGCTTCATACATTAATTACATGTGAACAATTCTTTTCTCTCGTTTTGGTTTTGGTTTTTCCTCTAGGAGAAAGACATGAGCAGCTCAGACATTAACACACTGACAAGACAAAAAGAGCTTCTGTTCCAGAAATTGAGCACCTTTGAAGAAACCAACCGGACACTACGAGAACTTCTCAGAGAGCAGCACAACCGGGAGGTGAGCAGTGCTGTGTGCTTGAACTTGGATGATTACAGGAGGCTGTGTTCTCTTGTGGATTGAAATGGAGTTTGAGAGCTTTTAATTCCTCTTTTTTTATCTCCCCCCCCCCAGCTGTTGACCCTGTGTCTTAAAGGATGGATAGTTTTGGGTTTTTTTTATCCCTACCTACGTCATAGAGTAAGACTGACTTTTCTGCTGTGARGATGTTAGAGCATCTAAGTCTTTGACTGTGTTAAAAGGTATAGGCACTACTGTGTTCCCAGGTCTTTCTCATCTGGATACAGCTGTATCTGCTGATCACGCTAGTCTGAAATGTTACTGCTGCTGTTGCATTGGCTGCAGTCTGAAGAATAGATGTGGCTTTAGCTAATGGGAGCCTAAGGGTGTTCAGAACTTTATTTCTGTAGGCTGTAAGAGCAATAACAGAGAAATTGTAAACAGTTCTGTACTGCTTGTACAGACCAGTTTTATACTGCTTGTAAGAACAATACAGAAATGAAATTGCTCTTCCTCCTGCAGTTTATATTCCATTTGAGCAAAAGCAGGCTGATGGTAACAGTTCTTTCAGCCACCAGTGAGTCTGGATAAAAGGACTGAGTTCTTCTACGTGACTTCCCYTGAGTAGCGGGAGAGTTTGGAAAGATCTTAAATTGCCATCATGCTTTTTATTATAAACTTTGAGAAGTGGAAAAGCTTTCTGAGATAGGTGATAATATGTGAAATATTTAGAAAATTTGATGCTTCTGGGTATCTTCTGAGAATTGCTGCTGCAACTGGGAGGAAATSGTTGATTTGCCCAGTTCCATTTAAAGAATCTGTATAAAACTGACCTTTTACTTAAGTTTTTCTCACGTATTTCTTTTGTAGAAGGATGCTCAGAAGATACTGGAGCAGCAAGGAGCACTGCTGAAAAGGCTGGCTGACTCAGATGCGGAGAAAGTGGTAAGCAAGCCACAGTTTGTTTGTTTGTTTGGTTTTTTTTTTAATGATAAAGCAGAGAGATCTAAAATGACAAGCTCTTTTTTGTCTTGTATTCAGCCATCAAGTCTTACACTAATGCCTTTTTAGACCAATAAAATATATTTTGGCTTTTGTGGTAATCAGAGCCACTACATTGCTCCTCTGGGTAACAACCTGCATTTCAAAGTGGATAGATTTTCATAGCCTTTGAAATATGGGGGCTTAGAATGGGGATAGCACAACTGAGAGCTACATATAAGAGCAGCATTAGGATTTACAGTATTCAGCTATAAAGGAGAACTTAAGCCTGTTCTTACTATGTTTAAGCACAAATGATTCCRCTTACCTTTTCTTATGGTACTGAATGTACAAAGCAAGAATTCTACTACRTTTTTCTTTAAAAAGAAAACTTTGAGGGTGGGAGAGAAAAAAATACCTACTGCCAAAATACCCCTGACGGTCAGGATAGAATTTTTCAGTTTGGAAATCATCTTCTTGTTTCTGTATGTTTATCATGTTATCCTTAGAGATAGAAAAGCACAAAGAGGGTAARCTTTCTGTATCTGCTTCTGTCACTGAGTGAGTGAGTGACCTGGTGCCAGTTTTTGTTCATTTCCTTATCTATAAACTGATAAAAGAGTTCTTACATTGCCAGAAGTTCTAAAACTTGCTGTGAGACATAGGTAGTGCCCTTTTTTTGTCTGTGGAGTATATAGTCCTGTCAGGTCCTCGTTCTCGACTGGGTATCCTATGCCCTGWTACACCAATGTATGTGTGTCCCTTTTGCTTTCTGCTTGAGGAGAATGCAGCCTGTTTTTCTGGGGCTGAGATGCTGTTGCTGTGGATACCCGACAGAGTGCTGTGGATCAGAGGGTTTTGGGAGGGAGGCGATTACACCTCTTTCCCTCCACCTGCCAACCTAAATGTGTTTGTTACTTAACATCTGAGTGGTGTTTGTTTTCCCAGCAACTTCAGATGAGGCTTCAGGAGAAAGAAGAAGAAGTGGACAATCTTACTGTTCAGATACAGGCAGAAAAGGTAGTTTCCTTCTTCTGTTTTCCCCTCCCTGCACCACCCTCCAGTTCTGTAAAATCACAGATAGTCCAAAATATGGGTTTGTGCTTGCAGACGATTACTTTTTAAGGGATCAGATGACTGGCTTGCTTATAAAACTAGGCAGAGAGCTACCTATTCCCACACASTTGTGGATTCAATTTTCTCCTAAAAAAACATCCATCACAAAGATGAATAGGTAGTATTCTCTTTGCTCGGCTTTATCACTGAATTGCCGTTCTGTTTAAGGTGCTGTTGGTTCCTGATGACAAATTCCAGTCTGTTCCTCTGTTTAGGAAGTAAAAAAGGAATGTAGTGGAATAGATCAGATATGAAGGATGCTTTGCCCTAGAACAAATTTTCAGGCCAGTCATTCACATCTGATGTAAAATAAATGGGTAGTCATTTGTTGCCCACGAGTAGAGGAGCTGTGAGGGTCCATCTGAGGAAAGTGGAGGTGGCTGGAGATCATATCAGATTTCTTCCCTGAATGGTTACATATTAGAAAGAGTTCCTTCTGTTAGCTTGTTGAGGAAAAARGTGTGTGTCTTGTTTGCTTCTTATTTAGGACCAGGCAAAGACAGCATGTGAACTCTCCAAATCCATGGAGTCTGTGAGAGGCCATTTACAAGCCCAGCTGCGAAATAAAGAAGCTGAGAACAATCGTCTGAGTGTACAGATACGGGTACGTTTTCATGGCCCCTGGGGACTGTCTCTTCATTTACTCTCATGAACTGAATTGACTGACAAGGGAAGTAGCACTCACCAACTATTCTTCTGCTGTGTGTGGTAGCCTGAAATTTTGGCTGGTGATGTTTATACCCCTAACACAGCCCATACTTTTCAAATGAAGTAAGAAGAGAAAAAGCTTTTCCTTTCTGATGGATGAAGCAAGATCTGAGCCTTAAGGTCTATGTGCATTTATTAGATTTAWTTTTTTTTCCTAAGTTAATTACTACATAATTATTTAAAAGATGGCTTTGGTTTAGTCAAGCATCAAGGCGGATCATAAACTATTTAATTTGCTTTCTGRGAAAAATGCTGTGCCATGAGTTCCTGTATTTGATTACACTCATGCATGTGTTCTACAGTATTAATGAGGAGAAGGAAGTTCCCCTGGATTATCTTGATCAAAGTCTTCTGTTTAACATATCTGTTGACGTTGTGATGATGTTATGATGAACATATGTGTGTTAATGGTTTAGAGGAGCTTTAATTCTGTTMAGGTATATAGCTGCATAAAGCAACATTATTATATGCGAGCATTTYAGTTAGTAAAGAGAGTGTTCTCGGGTAGATCAAAAGACTGGTAGACCAGTATTTATCTTGGTCAGGAGAGGMAATCAGTATTCTAGAGAGCAGCTTATGAAAGAAGAAAATAAGACTTTTGGAAGGAAAGGAAGACATGTCATGCCGACACGTCTGTCAGCAGTAGGGCAGGATTGTGTAGGTGAAATGTGATTGCAAGTACCTCCAGGCTGGGGGCTGGGAGTTTATGCCCAGCTCTCTCCACCGTTTCTAGGAAATTAGTTGCTGCTTTGGGTATGCGGGTGTAAGGACATTATTCCATGTGGTGTGTTTTCTGCCCCCTGCAGAATCTGGAGCGCAGTGAAGCTCAGCATAAGGCAGAGCTGGAACGTATCATGGAACAACTGAAAGAACTGAGGCAGAAGGCAGACAGTGATAAAGCATCCCTGAAGAAAGTCATCCATGCACAGAAAGAGCGGGCAGAGCGGAGTGAAGAGTATGCGGAGCAATTGGCYGTCCAGCTGGCAGAAAAGGTACCTGATAATAGAGGAAGAGAGACCTCATTTCAGATCATGCATCTAAATCTTTGATTTCTGGTAGCAGCCCTGGGGAGCGTCTCTGCTTTCATCTAATGAGGTTTATTTCTGTCTTGATGCCTTGGCCCATTTATGCTAAGTTTAGAACAAATCCAGTTTTCTCAGCTGTCACTATATTTGCTGCATGTCCTTAACTTAGGACATGCAATAACTTAGATCATACTAAACTAGCAGATCTGATTTTTCACCTGGTTCTTTAGAACCATCTGGGGGTTGACAAAAGCCARTGAAATAAAGCCTGGTAGTTTTGGCTGAAAATTCTGAACGGAGTTGGTTGTTAATCGAGAAACTAATCAGAGCAGAAAAGTACAAAGACTTAGAGGTGTACTGGAATTTCCTGTTGAAAATGACGGAAGGATATCAAGAATAAGTAGAAAAGTTAGGACTAAAACAAATCAGAAGGGAACATGGATTTCACACTACTTGATTGGTTTTTTTCTCCGTTGTTTTTAGAATTCCAAGGACCAGAGCCACTAGTAGAATCTCAGCCATGCTTTGTATTTGTGATAGTTCATCTGYCTTCAAAGAGGATTCTTCTTTCACTGCTGTTATGTCTGTTGGCTGACAGTAGTGTTGGAGAACACTTCTCTCTGAAGGATCAGGAAGAACAAAAATAAATGCTTGTCCTCAATATTTTAAAAGTCGTAGTGAAGTCTCTGCACRTATCGTGCTTACCTGTATCAGTATCTGCATATTGTTTACATATCCCATGTCCAGTGATGTTTTTGTCACCCTTGCTCTTTTCCTCATGTATTTCTTTTGTTTGATAGGACAGTTATGTTGCTGAGGTGCTGTCTACTCTGGAGTCCTGGAGGAGTCGCTACAACAAAGTACTAAAGGACAAAAGTGACCGCGAACTGGAAATTGTTACACTGAACAGGTTAAAATAAAATTAGCGTGGAGAAACAAGCACGAGTGGGGATGAGTTCTAAGTTCAAGGATAACTTAACTGAATTTAATTGAATAATTTCATTAAATTGAATAATTTAATTGAATTGCTTGTAAATATCCAAGCAAAACCAGCACTGCCTAAGGACTAGAGCAGAATTTGGAGAGATTGAGAGAGAGAGAGAGAGAGAGAGAGAGATGTGGCTTCTGCTGCTGACTTGCCATAGCAAAGGCAGGCTTTTTAAGGGTTTGCTGACCCTTAAAACTCTCTGTTCCTTTGCCATTTTGTCATGCTTTGAAAGAATTAAGGTTATCTTTCTTTTGAGATCTGTTTGAGATGCTTGAATAGAAGGGATTAGAAGAGATAGGCAGTATAGTTTGTGCCAGTTTTGCTTTGAAGCTAAATAAATGTGTTGGTATCACTGCAGGACAGTTGTTGCTGCAGGAGAAAATCGGTAGGTACGAGAGGAGAGAAGTACCTCTTTATCCTGTGTCTCTTGGAGGCGATGCGTTTGAGCTCCAGGGGGACAACTCAAGTTAAKTTCCAGCAGGCTAAGAAGATTGAGGTAGTAGAACAGTGTAACAGATAGGTGTGCATCCATGACKGGGGGAGCAAGATGAAAGGATAGGGAAAAGCCATGTTTCTGAAGCAATTTTCAAGGGTTAGGGGTCTTACTCTTTCTTGTCACTTAAGGATTAATTTTCTTTCTGTATGGCAGCCGTGTTGCAGACTTGCTGGAACAGCGGGCAACCCTGGAGGACAAGGTGCGGGAGGACAGAGAAGCCTTGGTGGATAAATTGCATCAACAGACTACAGAGATCACTTCTTTCAAAATGGAGAATGAAAGGCTGAAGGTCAGTTATTGTAGGGGTTTGAAGCTGAAATGGTAGGGGGGGAAAAAAGGAGAAATTATAACAAGTTGCTTGGCCTCTGATGACAGAGTTGAGCTGCACCCATTGCTGCTGTTCAGTTTCAAACCAGTTTTACCATAACCTGAGTATGATAGGGCAAGAATGCTGGGAAGAGACATAAAGAAAGAAAGTGAACGTTCTGGGAGGACTGGGTTTCTTCCACGTTTTGACTAGGAGTATCTCCAGTCCAAGTACTGTTTCTTCCAGCTGGGATGTTACATCTTGTCCTTACATCTTCATGCTGCTGGCCAGAGAACAAACAACTGTAGCTCATCCAGAGAGAATGGTAATCTCCAGAATAAAAAAAATGGCTGGCATATTTCTCATGGCATGTCTTACCACTGGTGATCTTGTAGGTGACCTACATAAATTTCTTCTTGGAAAACTAGGCATTGATCCAAATAAGGAGTGGCCCTAATCCAAGTAGCACAGCTCATTCRGGCAAATGGAAAGATTGCACATCCATCGCAAACCTCTGTGCTCCGCTGGTGTAAATTTGTCAATCCACTGAAGTCTGGAAAGTTTTGCCAACTTATACTGACAATTCTTTTTTCTTAGTCCAGACAATGTTAGACAGCTAGCGTGGCAGTTACTTCCAAGCACTCAGTGGAAGGTGTTTTCTTTTTTCAGGCTAGTGTGGTCCCAATGGAGGAAAAGCTGAACCAAGCGCAGATGGAAGTGCAGCAGCTCAAGAGCTCTGTCAGGAACTATGAAGCGTTGATTGAAACCTACAAGTCACAGGTAGGCATCTTATCAAAACCTTCAGCCCTTGCAGAAACATGTTGTCTCCCTTCAGTGTTGTGGCTTATTCTGTAACGCCTTAACCCTTTGYGTGCTCTTGCAGGATGTTGCAGTTTCATATGGGTTTGATTCTTTTGTCTCTATYAGCCTTACTTTTTCTCAAATGGCAGCATCCAGACTGCCATGTGCTGTATGCCAAAGTGTGGAASACTTGGCTTCTTCAGGATGTGCTGATAACTTGGTCATTAGGAAGAGCTGACTCCCACAGCAGAGATCTTGATTAACGGAAAACAAAAGACTGGTTTTAATTATTTCACTTTTCCTTGCTCCCTTTCAAAAGGTAAAGGAAAATAGTGAGATGCTTTCTTCTGCTTTTTAGCGTGGCAAGTACTGTTCCTTGGCTGCTTTTCTGGGGTGATTTTGGATATTGTGGTAGTAGGAGGATAAGGCAAGAGGGGAGAACATTTGATGGAAAGCCCAAATGATCCAGGTGGCAGAAACAGAAAATGAACTTCCAAATACAATTCTGGGGTGGTTGTTAGTGTGGCAAGAAACTTGTTGCTGATCCTTGAGCAGTGTTAGTTACTCCAAAGCGTTGCACATTTGTTGAAAACGATATATAACAGATAAAGTATGTGGGGTTTTTTGAATGTCCAGGTGTTGAAGACCCGAATGGAAGCAGATGATGTGGCAGCAAAACTGGAGAAGTGTGATAAAGAGAACAAGACACTAAAGGATGAAATGAACAAGGAGATTGAACTGGTAACTATTCCTCTAAAGGCTGCTATGTYGTAGACATTCATGGATCTTAATGTTCTGAATATAGTGAAAACTGGCTGTGAATAGGAAATAAAAGGCTTATCTTGAGTTTGCCTTTTCCATTAGTTTTTCTCAGGACTTGTTCATTCTGCAAAATTTATGGAACATTTAGCAGCTTCTTTTTGACTATATGGCATTCTTCAGAGGTATTTGAATTGCTTAGTATGTCCTTTGCTGCAGAAATAGTGGTTTAGAACAGGGGACTAGGTAGGTTACGCCTCAAAAAAGAGCTTGTACTGCTAGTAGAATTGAAGCCCRGGATCCAAAATACTTACTCATTCTCACTGCATTCATAGGGAACACCAAATCCCAAGAGAAAGCCTTTTGGAGTAGGAGAAGACCTTAGGCTTTGAACTCCAACACTGGCCAAATATCCACACAGTGTCATCGTGGTTGCAGACTAACAAAGCTTCATTGAAGTTGAGAAATTTTTTAGTCTTGACCTTATGAACATTTGAAAGTTCCTCATGTTCTCTTCTTTGATTATAGGCACGTAAGCAGTTCCAGAGCCAGCTTGCTGAACTGGAAAAGCTGCCCGAGATCCTAAAGATCACAGAGACACAGCTAGCAGAATGTCAGGACCAGCTTCAGAGTTACGAGAAGAAGAACGTGGACCTGTCTGTCATGATTGCAGATCTTCGTCAGCGGGTGAGGGACTGGCAGAAAGTACCTGCAGCACTGCCATCCGCAAGTCTGAGACCAAATTGAATTTCTAATCACAGGAAGGTTCAAACTTCGTCTCTGTTCTTGTCTCCTTTGAAAAGATTAAATGTGCACTGCAAAATAAAGGTGTGTGCCACGTCTTTGTGCAGGAAGTTAGCGGCGTAGCTAGTAGCATTCCTTACTATTTGAAAGGTTTCTCATCCCTTGGTGCAGAACCTTATTGGGGCTTGAATAGCAGCAGTGACCACACYTGCTGATGCCAACACTCGCTTCCGTTACTTCCATCATCTTGTCAGCTTTCCCTCCTGTGGTTTTCTGCTGATAGTGCTGTCCCAACCTTGTTTTCTCACCCTGATTWCAGGTTGCTTTCCTAGTCCCTGTTCTTTGTCCTAGAAGGACTGCGTGGGTATTGCAGGACARTTGTAGACAGGCATGACTTCCACAGCCATGCCTCAGGACACAGCAAATGATCTCGCAGTCTGGCTGCTTTACTCTGATTGGCTTGGAATTATAAACCTGCCTGGTATTTCAGGCTCTAAGGCCTTTGTGGGCTCCTGTCATGTATATGGCTGCTTTTAATGTGTGCGCTTCGCTGTGCTTACAGGTGGCTGCTCTGCATGCAAGCGTTTATGGACCTGGCTTTTCATTTGCAATACGGAAGAATTTTCTCATACCTTTCCAAAGGTTGACTGGAAGCACCAGCAAAATGGATGTTTGGTGCTTTGCTTTTCTATCCACTCTTCCTTTTCTGGGGCTCTCCAGAAATTATGAATTGAGCATGCTTCCTTCTGGAGAGCTGCATACATTTTAGGTGGTTGGTCATGTGTGTGTAGTGACTACTCTGTAAAGTAATTACTTGCTGTAATTTTTAGATTGAGCTCCAGGGGGACAAAATGGAGATGACAAGAGAGAGGTATCAGTCTGCCCAGGAGGAGAAAAAGCAGCTCACCTTGAAAGTGGAGGAGCTAGAAAGGTTAGAAATACTAGGCTCTCTTGCTCTCTTAACCTTCCATTTCCATCCTCTTCCCATTGTTTTTTCAGGGGATTGAAACAGCTTCAGTCTTGTTCCAGTCCCCCACGTGCCTGCAGGATTCTGTGCATTTGCTTATCCCACAAGGATCTCTAATCAGTAGCTGTCCACTGGAGAGAGAGTTGAGGTTTTTGCAGCACCTTTTCTGAATGTTGTGAGAAAGGGTGGTGGCCTACACAGCAGATAAACCATCTCCTTGTCCAATCTAGCCTGACAGTTTTGAGGTTACTATATATTACAATATTTTTGCCCATGTTTACAAATTCCTTTTAGTGACAATGTCTGGGAAAATGCAGGTATGTGGATACTCTTTGATATGTCTTTCAATCTTTGAAATTTTGTTTTGAGAAATGGAGAAGTGTTTCTTGGGGCTCTCGCCTTTCAAGGGGGAATAGATTCTATTCTCAGACTAGTCAGGACATGACAAAAAGGCAGACTGAAACAGACTCCATTTAAAATGAATAGGTTTCCTTTCCTTATTGTCTTAACCTAGAAAACTAGAGACAACGAGCGCCCAGAACATAGAATTCCTTCAGGTCATAGCAAAACGTGAGGAGTCGATCCACCAGTGTCAGCTGCGGTTAGAGGAGAAGACCCGTGAATGTAGCTCCTTAGCACGTCAGTTGGAGGTGGCCATTGAGGATGCCAAAAGACAAGTAAGTAATTTCTTGTGTTTGTGCATTTTCCCAAAACTACCCAGACTGTAAAAGGGGAACAGTGAGAATGCTGGAGATACCTCCTCAGCCTGTGACCAAATTAATGAAAACCATCGTGTTCAGTGAAATACAAATAATAAAATGTGCTGGTACTGTTTGTCAGCACTTAAACCATTGAGAAACTGAACCCCGCACTCCGGTTTGCAACAGAAGAGAGGAAAGCCCAAGACTGAGCTGCTGCTTATGTATGAGAATGYGTCCAATTTAACTTTATAGGGCTTTTGTGGGCAATAGGGTAGGGAAAAATCATTCTTCCATAGACCACCCTTTAACAAAGTTGTTCTGTGGTTACACATAGGTGGAACAAACTCGAGAACGAGCAACGTCTAGAGAGAGGGCAGCCCAGTCCAAGATGTTGGATTTGGAGACCCAGCTGAGTAGGAATAAAACAGAGCTGAACCAATTGCGTCGGAGCAAAGACGATGTGAGTGACTTGCAAGGGACACTCCTGCTGTGCTGGTGGTGTCCTGGCAGCAACTGGAGTCCATAAACCAAGGTCCTGTGGGTTGCTGCAAAAGTCCTGCAGAGCTGTGTCTGAACGTGACATGCTGCTATATGTGTCCGCGACAGATGTGTGATATGACGTGTCTGTTATGTCACTAATTCAGGAATGCAGACTCTCATTTRCTTCTTACTTACAGCAACGATCTGAATGGACTTGCTCTAAACTTACGTGTGTGTAAGAAAAGAATCAGACCTTTCTTACGTTCAAATGAGGTTTGCACCAGGTATCATGGACAGATTTCAACTTYACTTACTGTGCTTGGTTATCTGAGAGAGAATGCAATTTCTCTTCTAGAGGAAAGGATTTCTTCTAGAAGAAAGAAGGGGAATCTTTCATAATGTCCTATTTACCTTGCTTGTTTACTTGAGTTTTACCTGGAGTTGGGTTGGCACATGGATCAGGTCAAGTTGCTTTTCAGAAAAGAGTGTGTTTAATTCCCCATAACTATAGCTAATCAGATTTAAAAGCTCAACTGATTAGCTGTRTTGTCTCCTGTTTTTATCAGCGGGTTACTGAATGGAGTTGGAAATGAGGAGAACAAATTATAAATATCATAGCACCATCTATGGTAATRTCATCTACTGCTGTGCTCATTCTTGCTGTCCTCAGCACTTTTGSGGAACAGTTTAAGTTTAACGTGACTAGGATGAATGTTGCTGTCTTTCAGCCTGTGTTTTGTGCTTCTTTATGTAGGCAGAGCGCCGGTATGAAAGCCGCCTCCAGGATTTAAGGGATCGGTTGGAGCAGTCGGAGAGCACCAACCGCAGCATGCAAAACTATGTCCAGTTCCTCAAGTCTTCCTATGCCAACGTTTTTGGAGAAAGTGCCTTGCTGGGCTCCCCCAGCCGCTCTCGTTCTTCTCCATGAGGACGATGCTCTCCCTGCACCTCTGCTTCKAAGCACAAAAGGAGCCCTATTTCAAAGCCATATGTTATTTAGAAAATAGGTTGGCATTTCAGGGTCACTATCAGGAGGCATTTTCCTCTTTTCCTTGCAGCATGAGACGATAGAATGATGRTGGCATAYGTCCTAAGTGTAGGGTATCAGCAGCACCGGTTTGGTGTTGGAGGTTGGCATTACACCATAAACTGCACCCCAAAACCAGATGGTTTTGCATGTGATGGAAAAGGTCCTTTTCRTCCTGTAAGGTCCTGATGGTTTCAGCTCTTAAAACCCGTCAGCAGTTTGTTGAGCATGTCAATGTTTATAAGAGCTCTTTTCCTTTTCATGTTTCTTTTTTCATTCTGTTTCTTTGTTGGGGAGATCATGTGGGGTTTTTTGTTTGTGGGGTTTTTTAGTATTTTTTTAAACTATTGACCATTGTCTTGATACATTGGATGATAGGATGGTGGGAGAGGGTCCACCCACTGGAAGTGTGAAGCTGAAAATAACTTCAGTGCCTGGGCTCTACACTTACAAGAGATTATCTCCTGAACAACCACAGTGTTCGTAAAGAGTTTTATACCAGAAACAATGATTTTGGGTTTTTTGTTTTTACTTGATTCTTATATACTCTCTCATCCTCACCTTTTTTCCTGAGTGTGATGCTAATGTTGCTTTACTCCAATCACCCTGGTTTCCTGGTCCTGAATATCCCCAGGACTGAGCCAAAACCACCTGAATTCAAAGGAAAGATTGCGGTTTAACCTCAGTGGCACTTCAGTCGGGGTCTTGGTGTGAATGCCACGTGAGTTCAAGGTGTGCATGAAATACTGACGTGGTTTTAAGGCAATTAAAGAGCAGCTATGGATACTCAACTTCTTCATCGAACCAGCCCGCACATTCTCCTGGAAAATCAGGTCTTCAATGTGTTGAGTCCCTAAACTCATGTGCTCTCTAGTGCCCTGTTCTTTCCAGTAAATGGTTTTTACCGGGGCAAAAATAAACATTGTTTTTATTTTTCTCTCTTTTGTATCCTATTTATGTGTGATGTGGTCATTGGGCAGTACTTGTCATAAGGGTTCTCTGATTTAATCATTTTTTGAGAGTGCTATAATTGTGTGTGTGTGTTTAACACTTTAAAAATCCTGAAGGTGCTATGGTAAAACAAACAATAAACTACCTTTTCATTGGTTATATTGGGGATTTCCTCTTCATTGTGCTGTATCGAGGGTCTTCCGGCCCTTMTTTTGGAAGAACACCCGCAGGTAGGGCTGTGGGTTCAGGCAGTGACGCCCCAGACCCTTTCCACGTGCTGTGGGTGGGGGCCTCTCCCTGCCCCTGCAACCCAGGGGAAATGCTGCAGTGCAGGCTGACCCCCAGCCCGCCCTCCCGGGGCTCCTCCGCGCCCATACACAAAATAAGGCGAAAAGCAGCGGAGCTGCCGGTGTTTCGCGGCCCTGCCCGTCCCCTCGCCGCAGCCCCCCCCCAGCCCCGGGCTGTGCCCTCGGCGGGGCTCGAACCCGCGGTCCCGCAGCTCGGCGGGGAGGGGCAGGGCCCCGCCTGCCCGCCAGGGGGCAGCCACCGCCCTTAACTCCCGCCCTGCAGAGGGCGGGAAGCGGCCGGCGGCGCCCCGGAAGCGGAAGGGCGGGGGGTGGGTGTCAGCCCGTTGCCGGGCGCGGGGGAGCGGGTCCGCCATGCAGCCGCGGGAGCTGCGCTGGGAGACTCTGGCGGCTCTGCGCGCCTCCAGCAAGGGCCAGCTGAGCTACTGCCGCCGCTGGCCCCAGGGTGAGGTGAGGGCTCGCTCCCGGCGGGCGGCCGGCGGCCCCCGGGGCGCCGCGGCTCCCGCGTCCCTCACAGGGGGTCCGTGTGTGTTGTGGGCGGCTGAGGGGATGGGGGGGATCCGTGACTCGTCCCTCCGAGCGCTGCCCCAGCGGCGGTACATCGACTCCTTGCCTCGTGAACAGCCCCTAGGGCTTGAAATAGATATAAATCGCCCTTGTGGTATCGCTGCTGCCCGCTCCTCGTCCCTGGGCCCCTCTGCTCCCCTTCGAGCAGGTCGGGTTCGGCTCCTTTGTACCGGCTAAATGGTGCAGGGTCTGGGGAGGAGGAGGAGGAGGAGGAGATGTTACAGGAGGTGTTACAGGGGAAGGTTCAAGCGTGGCGGCCCTCCTGTCCTGCAAAAGCCGGGGAGCCCGAAAAAAGTGGTGAAAAGGCAGTGGAAGGAATGGCTAAACGGGGTACSGAGCTGCGGGCGTAAGGCACTTGCTGACCTGCGCGAATGTTTTCCGTGTGTGTTTGTTAACATTTCGTTGGTTTCTTGGYATGTGTCATGTTTACAGAAAACATTTTCTCTCTAGGATATCCTGGAAGGATGCATGTCTCCTCTTGAGCTGTCCCCTTATTCTGGCTGGGTCCTAGACAAAGTGATTGGGCAATCAGCCCAAGAAATCGCGCCCTCCAGAACTTCAACGCCTAAAGAACCCGCTCCCCTCACAAACCAGTCATCTCCTCTGGAGAAGATCAGGTCTGCTAGCCACCATGGCTCTTCACCGCTTTCATCTGCCGAGCCAAGTGAAACAAAGGTAACTCTCTGATTATAATCCATATGTGAGCAGCTGTGAGAAAAAATGTGCTAAAATGTGCTGCCATAAATTGTCTGATAAAGGTTCTTTTGTGCGCTGTTCGTTTGTGGGGAAAAACGTGCTTAGTTTCTGCTTTTTTTCATCATAAACAGGTGATGATAAAATTGGTATTAACAAGATTTTCATAGAATAATGTTTCATAGTAGGCCAAAAGCAAACTCCCTTTTTCACCATAACTAAGGAAAACTTAGTTGGAGCTGTATAGTTATATGGATTAGCAGCTTGGGATTCATCCATTTGGAGGGATAAGGTCACAGAGTAGKGTCAGGCCTGTTGTAAGAGTCCGTGAGTAACCCCCTTGGGTTCTCTGGAGTCTTTGAATGATTTAGATGTGTTATGGCYCTCCTTTACAAGGCAAAAGGGTAGGAAGCTGGGCAATGAGCAGTTGGRTTGTGGAGGTAATGAAGTTGATGAAGCACCTGAAAAGAAAACMAATGTCCGTTGCTATGCATTGTGATGACTTCACCACATAACAATGATACTGAGCAGCAAAGTTTTGCATCATCTTAGACTTAAGAAATATATTGTGAGAAAAACATCTTAATCAAGCAGCAAGATCTGATAAAAGTTATAAGAGAGAGTCTGAAGACTCCTCCTGAAGAATGAGTTAAAGTATAAACCTGTCTTGACTTCTTCCAGTGTAACATCTTCACTGAACGTTAAGAGAAGGTGGGGAGTCTGTCTGGCCTTTCCAGGTGACAGTTAGCCTTCGGGAATGTCATCTAGGCTCTTGGTATCTCTGCTCCCAATTTTAGTGCTTGGGAAAAGTAATTATCCCAACCTCATATGGGTGCTGGAGGATACTCAAAATGGCGAGGCTGCACTATATAACTATATATAGTGTATATAACTACTCTGAACAGTTGTGCATTGGTTGACTCCTTTGTCTGTTTCTTTAGAAATAATGTGTGGTTTAGGAGACTTGATTTACGTGGTTTCCTCCATGAGTTGCTGATACTGTACTCAGTCACTGATGCTGTTTACATGCTGACCACACAGGGAAATGATGATCTTAGTCTGGTGGAAATGGATCAAGAAGTCCTTCCAGCAGTTCTGCCATCGAAAGTTACAGAAGTTGAAGGCTGCATTCGGATGTATGAAGAGATTCACAAGTTGAAAGGAAAGGTAAAAAAAAAAAAAAAAGCTGAGGGTATATGTGAATCACAGGAGAGCTCCATAACCAGCTGTAACAATGCTCTGGTAAAAGTAGCAGGACAGTAAGTTATCCTAAATGTTGGCCCACTTTGGGCAATTTAATTTGTATTTTCTTCTGTCCAAATTGTGGTGATTACTACATTGTGGTGCTTCTGGCACCTCTGCAATCTGCAGGAGGGGCTAAGGCAACGGCAGGAGCAGCAAGAGCAGATGGTGAGGGCAGTGTACGACCTGGCAAGTGAACAACTGAAGCGCTTTGATGAACTGAAGGAGTTAAAGCAGCATCAGGAATTCCAAGATTTGCAAGAAGTAATGGAGAAGAGGTGGGATGAGCTCTGGTATCCTTAAAATATTATAGCATTTAATCAAAGTGAGGATTAATTCTTGTGCCTGCCAGTTCTGTGCTAGTCACTTGTGCTTGAAAATCTTACCTGCTGCTTTTCTTACATTAACTATCCTGTTACTGTTTGTCTTTTAGAGTAGATCTCTGGCTACTGTTGAGGTTTCAATGGTTAGAAAAAGACTATATTTGTGACAGTTAAACTTCCTTTAGCTTGGCTTATTTTAAAAGTAACTTGCTGTGTGGGTTTTTTGTATTTTGTCTTGTGCATGTCTTGAATACAGTTTTTGTGTTTTTATGTGTATGTAGCTCAAAGGAGGCTCAGGGACAGCAAGAGAAGTTGAAGGAAGAACACCGACACAGAGCAAAGGTCTGAGACTTGTAAGAGTTGTCTTTCATAAAAGACCGTGACTACTTGTTGGGAACTGGAAAGACCAACTGATTTGTTTGTATTTACACAAATGGCACCCCTGGGTGAGAATGTATTTCTGGTGCTGTCCTAGACACCTGCTGCATTGTTGTGCAAATGCAGTAAAGGCACATGTCTTGTAGGAGCAGGAAGGACCCGTAAAGCTAGAGTCRTCAGACCAGAAAGGACCTGTAAAGCTGGAGTTATTTAAGTATTTTGTGTCTTTTGTGTCTTTTTCTCCCCAGGTATTAAACCTGAAACTGCGCGAGGCAGAGCAGCAGAGGCAGCGTCAGGAGGAGCTGGAGCGTTTGCGTAAGGAAGAGGGCCAGGAAAGATTGCGTCGCCTTTATTCCATCCAGGAGGAAGTGCTGCAGCTTAACCAGCAGATTGATCCCAATTATAGGCACAAAGACTTGCCAAGAATCGATCTTTCTGCATACAGTAATCGTGGCAACCAGATCTGYGGGCTGGTGTCAGGACTCATCCGCACCACAAGTGAGGTAGAGGCTCTAGAGTTGTTCTTARCTTTGGTTGTCATTCCTTCATAAAGCTTGCTGTAGTTGTCTKCAAAGGCAGCTTGTTATGAGGCCGTGAAATAAGATGTCACAGAAATGTTTTTAGATATTTGTCCTATAAAGCATTTAATTTAAAAGGAGAATTCTCTTCTATGGCACTTTAGCTGTTTTCTTGAAAATGGCTTATAAAAATGCATGAGGATTTCTACAGGAGAAAGATTCAATATTAAAATACTGTAAACTCCTGATGCTGTAAAGTTCCTTTTTGAGACAACTGTGGAAGCAGAGTGGTTCATAAATTGTTAAATACYGGACACATGATTCTCCTATACATGTAAGCCTTTTTGCAGTAACTAGGTTTCCTTGAAATTTTTCTTCTCTATGTAAAGGTGGGATATAAACCTTGAAAAATAAAACACTAGAATAAGGCTAATTCTCTGTTCCAGCTCGTGGCTTTCTGCAGAGGAAGCTGTCTAGGCTTTGCATTGGGGTTCCCTTATACTTGTCAGAGTGTGTTACTAATTTTTGTTGTCCAAGATCTTCTGAGATCTAGTCATGGGCTAACGATTTACAAATGTTATGACCAATGTTACGTACCAATAAAGGACAAAAAGCTATTTTCACCAAAGAGRATAAAATGTGTAGTTGGTTCCCAGATGATCTGAAGGCTGATGCTTCAAAGGCTCCTTGCTCGTGCGGTTGCTCCACAGATAGTGGAACAAAAGACTGATGCTATATTATCTCCTCTGTTTCTTGACAGAGAGGTTTCCCTACTCCAGTTGATGTGGCCAATACTGAACGAGCACTGCAGGAGATGCGAGGGTTGATATCCAGCATGCAACGAGAAATCGCTGCAGCTGTGGAAGAAAAAAGGAGGAGAGATGAAGAGGAAGAGAGACAGAAGCAGGAAGAGTTACTGAAAAAAGAGCAGATGAAGGCTCAGACTCCTGCCCCTGCACAGCAGTCAGGTGGAAAACAGCAGAAGGAAGGTTGGTTAGGGTGGTGTGTTTGTTTTTTTTTTTTTTTCCTCCCCCCATTCCCTCCTTAGATACTCTTTTACTGTTAGGCTAAATGCTACTTTGGAATATTGTTGTGACAACATACCTTCTCATAGCCTTTACTTTTAGCACAACTAGCAACATGGGTGTAGGACTGCTGGCAGCAAACTTGAAACTGATGCAGCATAAATTGACCGTATTAACTGGAGCAAAACCTGCTCTTCCTAGACAGTATGTCACATATCGGAATATTAGAGAATGAGAATAACATTGTGCCTTCTTGCAAGTGTAGATGGGTCATGCATGGTATGACAAAACATACCAGGACRGACCACGGAAATGGCTTCCTTCTTGCGAGTAAGTTAAGTCCAGATATCCTGCATATATTAGCCACTAAGCTGAAGAAGGACGACTCCTGTATAGCTTGCAAACTTGTAGTTCATTTATGAACATAACTTTCTAAGCGAAATTCTGGGGAAAAAAGCACTCATGCAGCTGTTAGTTCCTTGCAATTTTTTTTAAAAAGTTTCCTTAAGGTTTTCTAGAGWTTTGAGTCTTTCTGAGTCTTCTGCTATTTTTTTTTTTTTAATATCAGGACTTCAAGTTAAGGCAGAAGAAAGTACCATGCAGTGGTACCAGCAGCTTCAAGATGCTGCTGAGCAGTGCGTTGCGTCTTTCAGTGGAATCAGCAACTGCAAAGACAACAATGAGGTATGAACAAATGATTGATGCTGCTGAAGAGTGATTATCTTAATTTCTAGGGGAAATAGGACAGCTTTCATTTAAATAAAAAAAAATTCAAAAAATTTTAACTTAGCAGCCTTTGTTAACAGTCTGCTCATCCAAACTGTCATAGTAGTTTACTTGTCTGTAAAGGTTTTTAAAGTTGTTTGTTTGTTTGTTCTGCAGGTTAAGAAGATAAAAACAGACTTGCAGAAGGCAGCTACGATCCCTGTGAGCCAGATCTCTAGAATAGCAGGTCAGGAAAACGCCAAGAACCCAATCCAACTGAAATGCCTTTTGCTGTAAAGATTTTAGTAGGACACAACATATCCAATGTTTCTATAATTATCCCTGCAGCAGAAAGCTGGTGTGCATMCAGTCCAAGCCTTTGCAGCACAACGCTGGCTTATGTTTTGAAGGTCTGTTGCCTCCCTCAGAGGCACCTTGCTTCATCATGATTCAGTTTCTTTAATCAGATGCAGCAAACAYGCAGTTTGAGATGCCTTGCCCTTCAGGATGTACGTCTAGTTTTTGTGAAGTTGATGTGGTCTGGTTAAGGCTTGTCTGCTGTTTCCTAATCTTCTGTCTCCATACATTCCTTATATATTTGCAGGCTCTCAGCTGAGAGAGATATTTGACAAGATCAATAACCTGCTCTCTGGAAAGCCTGTCCAGAGTGGAGGGCGAACTGTGTCAGTGACTCAGCATCCACAGGGTCTGGATTTTGTTTATTACAAACTTGCGGAGAAATTTGTGGTGAGGAAATGTTCTCTTCATTGAGGTGGCAAAGGTAGCTAGTGCTTTAAGAAGTTCTTTTGAACCTTGTCCTCTGTCTTCAACTGCTAAGAACAAAATTACTAGGTGTTYAGCTTGCATGTATTAATGTTCATATTGATTAGAGAAAGTGSGTTTTGGATTAAAAAAAAAAAGTGRAAGAACTTACTTTCTCTTTCCCTCTACTCCCCTATTTTATMTCTTCTAGGAGGAAGAACTATTTTAAATTCCAGGCTTACATGTTACATATTCTGAACTAGTTAGGTACYGTGTTAGTGGAAGACAGGTTGATAGTTAATTTATGGTCTATTGCAAAACTGTATACATGCTMAAAACCTTACAACTTGGCAGAATTGGGGGCAAAAAAAAAAAAAGCTAAAGGCCAAGGGGCAAACTTCTGTCCCTGCTGTGTAGTTAGCACCTCCCAAGAAATGAAGTGTCGCTGTTTTAAGTTGCTTTTTGAAGTCGGCGGTATTTTTTTCTAGTCTTTATTTGCTAACTTTTGGCTGTTTGAAACTTTCTTTTGTCCCTGCAGTGACAAATMTATGCAAAAACTAGCCCATGGAGTAAAACTGTGATTGATTTGTAAACATTTGAAAATGATTGTTTGGAGTGAAAATATCTGTGCAAGCTTGCACTTTGTGCCTGTATTTGCTAACCCCGTTTTTCTGTCCTGAGCCAAAGTTTATTGTCACCCTCTGTGGGAGCTGAGGACATAGGGCTTTATCAGCTGTTGGCTACATAGCCATGGARACATTAGGATCCTTTAGTAGAAGTTAATTACACAAAAAAGAGGATTTTTTTGTCTGAGAAATGGCTTGAAAGGGTGGGGACTGACTTTCCTTTCCCCCCTCCAGAATCAAGGAGGAGAAGAAGTAGCTTCTCACCATGATGCAGCTTTCCCAATTGCTGTGGTGGCCTCAGGAATCTGGGAAATACACCCTCGAGTTGGAGACCTCTTTTTAGCTCATCTGCACAAAAAGTGCCCCTATTCTGTGCCATTTTACCCTGCCTTGAAAGAGGGGACTTCTATGGAAGAGTATCAGAGGTAAATTTATTACTGGACTTCTTCAGC
Organism: Oceanodroma leucorhoa; assembly: GCA_030449065.1. NCBI lineage: Eukaryota > Metazoa > Chordata > Aves > Procellariiformes > Oceanodroma > Oceanodroma leucorhoa. The sequence continues at coordinate 5,178,477 of JASVER010000051.1, forward strand.
ATGAACCCTGCAAGGGTGAAGACTGTATTCTTCTGAGTGAACCCCACTTTTCCCCATCTCTGGTTACGTAGGCACTGTGACGTGCTGGCATAGGCTCTGGAGATTAACTCACRAGCGTGCAGCTCCCCTGACCCTGTTTCCCTGGGGGATGCTGTGTCCTTCAGCTTTGGAAGTGCTCTTTTGCTGCTTCTTCCCCATCCTTCTCAAAGAACAGCTGATAGCCATAGCTTGATTCAAGCTGAAGTATCCAGTACAGAACCTAAATATTCTGCATGGTATAAAATAGTGGAACATATGATCCAGAGGATAATGATCAGCCTTTGCAGTAATTCTTGTATGGTTTTGGCATATCCCTATTCTCAGTACTGTGACTTAAAGTAAGCTGAGAACTGCAGGGACTCAAGTGAATGTGTTTTGCTGTACYAATACTGGAACGTCTTCTCATACTTAGGATGCTTGGATATCAAGTTAAGGATTCGAAGATGGAAGAGCAAGATCATTTTCTTAAACGGATGTCAGGAATGATTCGTCTTTATGCTGCTATCATTCAGCTCCGGTGGCCTTATGGAAACAAACAAGGGGTATGTGTGTATGGCATTRTAACTAGAACCCTCTTACTATCCCAAGAGTCTATTAAATGTATTGTAAACTTGATTTGTAGTTAAGGTGTGCTGAACTTCAGTCAGCTGATAATATATTTGAAGGGAGATGGTCATAACCATGATCAACAAAGCAATGCAAAGTAATTTGTAGTGTAGACCTGTATTTACTTCCTTTATATTTTCATAATGCTCAAGTTTTATGTTAGACTATTGTAAAATAACTTTATAAAGAAGAAAGTAAATCAGAAAACTGCCTGTTTTGATAATAGCATTTTGCAAGTTGTAAAACAAGTGGTGGGTAGCTTTTTTTGTTGCTTTATAGACACATCCTCATGGGCTGAACTATGGATGGCGCTGGCTTGCTCAGATGTTGAATATGGAGCCTCTGGCAGATGTTACGGCTACGCTTCTTTTTGATTTTCTGGAGGTAAGTGATGTGGATTACTAATAAAGAGCTTTAAATTGGTGACAGTTTAGTTTCTGAAGGGATTGCTGAGGTGAGGTTCATTGTGATTTTTAACAGCAGGTTTGTTTTTAACTTGTCCTTATTCCTTCAGAGAGGAATGTGAATATTTCTACATTCTTGCAAATATGGCTTTGGAGCTGAATGATTTAAAAACTTCTGTTGTTGTATTTGGTTCTGTTTAAGGCCCTGGTGTTTTAAAAATAGTTGCATGGTCCTATAAGAATAAGGTCTGCKAAGCACTTGGCATCAGTTCGTACAATGCAGTGAGGTCCTGTGGCCTTTCCAGCTGAATTACTTCATAAAACAGGATGTGTTTTTCAGGTTGAAAAGGACAGAGCCTGATGTATATTAATCCTATATCCTAAGGGCTATGCTAAATGAGAACCAGAGTTAAAGGCTGAAGTCAGGGGAGACAGACACCGTTGAACACAAGCAGCTTCTATGCTTATCGAATGCCTTCTAAAGAACTTTAAAAGTAGAAATGAGAAGGTAAAGTACGAAGTGAAATACACCATGGGCATTCTGTTAGTGGTGGTGAAGTCTGAGGAAAGTTTGTCCTGTAAACTGTATGAAGAAAGGTGATGAATCCGCACTGCAGTAGTCAAGGTGGGGAAATGACCACGATGTACCCTTTAGCAAATGGTGTTAGGGAAGGCTGATATTTTGGGGGGAGACTGGAGTGAGAGGAAGAATAACGTAAGATTRGTATCAGTGGCCACCACACAGTCAACAAGAAAAAAAGGTGATTGTGGTAGCAGTAATGGCATTTAGAGGATTTGCTTGTTTTATTGTAGGTGTAGGTATATTTCGTTAAAAGTCTGGATAAAATATTGAGTGGTTGATATTGAACAGGTTCACTGAAGTTGTCACGCTAGTCTGAAACCCAGTTCTGGAACCTGGTCTTTGGATTTCTGTACCATAGGTGTGTGGCAACGCCCTCATGAAACAGTATCAGGTTCAGTTCTGGAAAATGATGTTGCTTATCAGAGAAGACTATTTCCCAAGGTATGATACCTGTGGTTAGGAATGTGAAATAATCCTTGTTTTTTACTTTTTGCTCTTAAATGACATACACACCTTTTCCAATCTCTGTCATTCACCCCCACCCCCACTTGTAAATCAAACCCAACTTTCTAAGTAGATTTTGAAACATGCCGTTATTTCTGCAGAATCGAAGCAATTACCAGCTCTGGACAGATGGGCTCTTTAATGCGTTTCAAGCAATTCTTGGAGGTAAAGCAGKTTTTTTTCAAGTGTTTTGGTTTTGGTGTGTTTTCCCTTCGTTCAATACATGCATCGTTTTGATAATGAGGCTGAAGCTGCCTGCAGCACACTTGATAGTCCGGACCCGTCRCAATGATGTAACCCGTCTTTTGTAACTCCTCAGTTACTGAATTACCTTAATGACAGTTATGATGTCAAACACCTCGCTGCTTTCTTACCTCACATCTAATTTTTCTCAGTGAATATTTATTTTGATTATAAATGAAGTTCAGTGAGACTAGTTGCAGTGAGAGGAGATGTACAGGTTGAGGAAGATTCTGCTGAGTCATTTCTGTAACAGCTATTTTATTAGTGGTTTGCTTATTTTTATCTGTTGTCTTGATTAGATACGTGAGGAAGAAGACACTCTGAACCGCTTTCTGTAGTGTTTGTTTAGCATTAAGTTCTACATCTTTTTTTTTTTTTTTTTAAAGAAGGCTTGCAAAACTGTAAAATACTTGATTATTTAAATTGTTTTGTGAATGTTGACTTAGACTTAAAATATTAAAATCTGATAGCTGCAGAGTTTGTACTTTCATTTCGAAATTAATTTTGGTTCATTTTATTAGCAATGCTTTGAATGTGTGCAGTAAGAGCCATGAAAATTCCTGAGAAGAGATGGCAAATTAAGATACACATTTCTTTTTCCTTTGTTCTTTGTCTCTCCACTAGGAATGTCTACAGCAGAAGGAAATTCCATTACCAAAGGGCGCTCTGCAGTCTTCCTTTTGGAGATCATAAATCAGTTTATATTTCTTTCCCCCTGGATGTCAGCGCTTTCAGACCTGGCTTCCCGTTTACATGTAAAGGCAAAATAAATATATTTTGTAAATAGAGGAATGAGGAGAAAATATTCCATCAACCTGTTAATGTTTAATTCATCAAGATCTATGTTGGGCAGAACAAACTTGTGTTTAATTTGTTGCAAATAATTGGATGTTATTCTTTGCTTTGGATTTTTGTAAGTTTTTGTATAGTAGCTTATGGAAAACTGAAGACTCTTCCTTCATATGTTTAAACATGCAGAAGATGTTTTAAATATAGTATCCTGATGACCTCTGGGCTTCAGAGATTTTTAAAGACTCTTGGATTGAAAATTTACACAGTGCTGTTTTCTTCATGGAAGTGAAAATACCTCACAGCTTTATGAAGTCTTAACAGAGTAATCAATCTCAAACTTACTGCTAGGACTTTATTTTTGTATTTATTACATCCGTCTTTTGTAAGTCAATTTTAATTATGCTGATGTACTTGCATCCTGTTTGTCTCAACAWCATCTTAAAACTACAGTGAGATTGGTAGAGGCATTTGGCCTGGCGGTGTTGACACTTACCTCTGTGGAGCGTAACTTCGTTCCAAGAGGCAGTGCTCTCCATTTAAGAGAGGTAGACTCACTGTTTTGTGAAGGTTTGCATGGATAATAGTAACTTCATGGGGGAAGAGCAGAGCTCCTGAAACTACAGAATTTGTGTCCGTTATCCATCAGATGGGTGGAAGCTAATAATCTATTTTCTTATTAAAAAAAAAAAAAAAAGGTGCCAAAATGCTGCATTCATTCTAGTACTTTTACTGATGTTCTGCTGTCATTTGAGGGGAAATGGTATGCTTGGGTTACCTAAGGTGCGTTTCATAAGGGCTCTTTTTATGTAAAGGGATTTCTTCCTTATCAGCGTTATGGTACGTTATGTATCAAGTACTGTAATACTTTTGCACCAATGGTGGATTATTCTGAGAATAGCTCATTCTAGAAATCTGTTYAAATTAATTTTAAAATTTGATTTTTTTTTTTTTCTTTTTAATCTGAAGCTGATGTAGTTTGTTTTTTCTATAGAAGAGGGATGGTCAAGAAAATCTACAGCTCCTTGGTGAATACAGGAGATAGATGGTRTGGGAGATCAGAGTGATGGGAGATTTGTCTGATTTATGGTGCACTGTCCTTGAACTATGTTGGTGGCCTCTAAGATGAGAAAATTTGCTTCTGAGTTCTGAAGTAGTGTGTTATTTTTGCTATATACTGTTGCAGGTTAAAATTATTATTATTTTTACCAGATCATTTTTCGCTATTCCTAGAGACATCATAATTTGAAGCTGTAGACAGTGGAGTTGAGGCCATATGAGAATCTGAATTTTATTTTTATATAGCTCTTAAGATTTCTGAGAAAAGGTTGTAACATGTACTTTAGAATTCAGGGCTTTAAAACCTTTAACCTTGAGTTTAAAATTGACTGGTAAATAAATTAAATKCGTATTTGGTGTATATATTTTGTAAACTGACTCTGGAATTCTTCAGACTGGTGTTACTGGTGATTGTTCTGGGATGTTCTCCCTCCARTATCCTTTTACCAGATAACACTGAAGCAATATACAACTTTCATTAGTATACTTGAAAATGTTTGGGGTTTTTTTATACTGAGTGGAGATGTTTTAATTACATCTTGCATATCTACAATTATGTTGGAAACTCACTTTGCCAAGATAGTAATTGGTACTGTCTGTTAGGAACAATTGTCTGCCTGTGCCAAAAGACAAGGAATGATTTGGTGGTATATACAAGATACAATAGCTTTCTTCTTTTTTTTGCTGACAAGTACTAGGGTTTCCTAACATTTGGGGGGGGGGGAATGTAAGTGTCTAGTTTTTTAAATAACAAACATGGTATCCTTTTCTGCCTCAGTAAGGAATTCCAGATATTTATATACTATTTCAAAAACATTAATAAGMATTTCTAATTGAATAATGAGTGCACTTCAAAAGAATCATAATAAATCAATATTTATTTTTAGATGTTGCATCTGTTGCTTGAACTGATGGTTGGCTTGTATTATGCAATTCTGTTTTTTGTCATTTTAGCAGTTTTGGATGTTAGCCATCTGGTGTTATGAAGATGCAGTGCAAATGAGGTCCTTATGCATGTATTCATGGTATTTTCATGTGCATATTCATATCAAATATGACAAAAGAGAGCATCTCAGATGAAAATACTGTGCATTCAGGATGAGATGCACTAAAATGGCCGTGAGTCATGCTCTTCCCTGGAGACAATAGTTCCAGGCAGTCCCACGGGTTGCGTTCCAGTGTCACTGCAAGCGTGCTTTTTCCACTTAAGTACTTTTTATAAAAAGAGAGTGTTGTTAACTCAAAAATCACTCAAACCCACTCACTACTTTGATCCCATAAAGTTCTTGCTGCCTTACCAGGCCTCTTAAAAAAAAATAAAAAATCAGAGATTAAAGTAGAGTTTCTTTGCCATGTCTATTTTCAACATCTAGTTTATACTAAAGTCTCATTTTCTTTTGRATTTATGCATTGGCTTTTCAGAAATAGGTTTCTCTTCACAAGCATTTGCAGCCTTTTGATGCTCGGGCCTTGCTCGGCTTGTGATTGTGACACGGCACGCTGCTTCGAAAAGCCAGCCTTACCCGTGCATATTTTTAATAATGTAAAACTAATGAGCTTGCTGCTTTGACTCTGCCCTGCCGATTTAAATTGTAAAACCCGTCGCCCATCCTTTGGGTGCTGTAGCTGCAGCAGCTCAGGCCTTCACGAGCCCAAACTGACCCCGGCTGAGGAGAAGGGGGCCAGAAAACCCAGCTCCCGCCATGCTGCACGGACATTTTAAGGTTCCCAGTGTAAGCCTGTACGTTGTTCGCGTCCGAGGCTGGTCCCTGTAGGGCGCGGARGCGATGGCSAARGCCCCACCGCTGCTGAGGGGGCACRAGCGCCCACACCSCCATCACCCTCCGGCATCCCGCCCCGCCTCTCGGCTCTTTCCGGAATCGCTCGGCTCTTTCCGGAACCCCTCGGCTCGCTCCGGCCCTCCCCGCATGCGTCGCTCCCGCAGTTCGCCTCCTGAGCTCGGGTGGGTGGGGCCCTTGCCCCCCCCCCCTCCAGTTCCCGATTCTTTCCGAAGCTCTTCGGCTCTTTCCGCTGGCCGGGAGACCGTTCTGCGGCGCTGACGTCATCTCCGGGCCGCCTTATAAAAAGGCGGGCGCGGGCTGCGCGCGGCGTCCGTGGCGGAGGGCGCGGAGCCGGCGGGGGAGAGCTGCGCACCGAGCCGGTGAGGCGGCGGGCGGGGGGCGCCGCGCTCGCTGCGGGGGCCGCGCCCGCCTTCATCCGACCCCGCTCGGGTAGATAGAGCCCCCCCCCCACACCCGCTCCGCCTTCCTGCGCTGCGGAGACAGGTGTACGGCCGCGGAGGCTGAGGCCGGCGCTACCTCCGGGGGCTCCCCGCGGCGCCTCGGCTGCCGGTCGCTCTCGCCCTCCCAGCGGCTGCGGCTGCTGCCGTGGGTTTTTTTATCGCGGGCAGCCGCGGCCGCAGAGCTCTCCGCGGCCCTCGGGGGAGGGGAAGAGAGGGAAGGGTGGGGGAGCAGCCCCGGGCGCGGCGCGGATAAAGGGCAGGGGGGGGCGAGGAGCGGCGGGATCCGCCCTGGGCAGCCTCGACCCGCGGCAGGAATTTAATTCAGTGCCTTGGGGAGGGGATAAGCAGGCGAGTAAATAACAGTGACAGCGGATCTCCGTCCCTGCGGGCAGAGCCAGAGGCCCCCGCCTTGCCCGCCCTTCCCTTCGCCCCTGTCCGGTGAGGTTTGCGGTAAAACCCTCCCTCCCCGCCTGAGAAATCCCGGGGGGGAGAGGGAGAACCCGGCGCTCTGCGGTAACCCGGCGGAGGGGATTCGTTGCACAGCAATGGCTTCCCTCAGCTCTCACCAGCCCAGCCCTGTCCAAGGTCAGGAGATGCAGCAAAGAGTGTGTGTGAGGGGAGAGAAGAAAAGAGCGATCGAGGGGCTGGGTGTTCCGGCGATGGYTGGAGAACCCTTTCCTCAAGGAGCTAGATACGTGAAATGACGAACACGTAAATAGCTTGCACAACAGAGTTGTCCAGACAAGCAGGAAGACATTTAAAAGAAACCCTCCCAGCCTGTGTTCCTTTCATATATGTGTCACTTTGGTATATAGGGCAAGCACTACGGTTTCCTTCATAAAAGAATCAGGATTTGTCCCTCCCCGGTTAACTTTTTTTTTTTTTAAATTTAACATAAAGTCATGACAGTCAATTGTTTCTCAATTTGTTGCCTGCATACACCTTATCTGGTTACAGTGATATAAATCTACATTGCTAGTTCATAAATATGTACCAATAGGGCAATCATTTGCCCTGATATTTAAGGAAAAGCATAAGCAATTATCCCTCTATGGTTTTTCAGCAGGTTCGAGTTGACTGCTTAGGATTTTTAGTAGCTATTTTATCATGAAACAGCTATGTGTTCCAGTCTAAAATGTACGTGACTATTGAGCAGTCTTTCATACATATTTAAACAGGTTCTGAAGAGCAGTTGTCTGGAGATGGCGAATGAACACATTAGGGGGAAAAAAAAAACCCAACCAAAAAAAGACCTCAGCCTGAAATGGTTCTGTATCTTTCTGGAAAAAAAAAAAAATCCATTTTCTTTTGGCATTTTGTTTTCAGCAAAGTGCCAGAAGATTCCAATGACTGTATTCACTGAAAAGCCTTGGTCAGGGATTCATATTTGTTCAAAACAAATATTAAATCCCACTGTGTAATTTTTATGCATTTAGATGCAACTAGCAATGAGTTCTTCCGTGAAATCTTCATTTGTCCTTASTTATAAATTGTGCAGAGAAAATAATGAACAAAAGATTGAAAATGGGATGCTTTCTGCTGCATTGTGTGCAGGATCTGTAACTGTAGTGATGGAATTGTTAAGCTGTGGGAAATACTTGAACCAAGATAGCAGGTTACATTGTTCACAAGAAGTAATTTATTTCCATTCCTGTTGAAAAAAAAATATCCATACCAGCTGAATTGAAATAGAAATTTTATTTTAAAATCAGATTTAGATGTTGTGCTTCTATGAGATCCTTAGTTGATGAAGCTAGCAAACATATTTGTTGTTGCTTGGTTTTTTTAATGACCAAAAAATAGCAACAATAACAAAAATGTTGAATGTCAAAAGACTGTCTTTTAAGCGATTTTTAACATGTTTTTCTCCTGCACGGCAGAAAGGTAGGAGAAGCCTTAAATCTCTTGAGACAGGGTGGTACCTCTTGGTGTGAAATTCCTATTTCTCATCTATTACATTTATAACTAACCTTAGTAACTTAATGCAAATAGCTTAGTATCTTTGCTGCCTTATTTTTGTCTACTTGATGTATTTATGGGGTTGTAATTTTTTTATTCATAAATACATTGCTTTTGGGGGGCAATTAATTGCTTCCCCTGTATTGGAGGAAATGGTATGAATTCCTTCCTTTTTACCACTGCATGTTAGTATAGTGTGGGAGTTTGTTTTTTCCATTTGTCCCTGGAGTGTAGGCAGCAGAAAAATGGGGTGGAGCAGACTGCAGATGCCGCTGATGGAGGTTGCGAAGCGTAGTCCGGCATTGTGCTCCCATAGCTGACCATGGATCAAATGGAGTGCCAAGCTGCCTTCTCGCTGCTGCAGCTGATACACGTTGAGCTGTGMAAATGCCACGAGAGATACGCGCTAGCTTCGGCAGGCACAAAGGCACATAACTGCAGTTGTCCGTGAACTGCTCCAGGGATTGCAGCGCACTCATGGGGGAAATGTAGGGTTAGGGAGGCAAGGAAATTTCCAGCTAAAAATTCCATGAGTTAGATACACTTAACAGCTGCATAATTAGCCATCTCAAAAAATACCTTCTGTTGCAACTGCTACTTGCCCKTTTTTTACTGTGATAATTGAAAGTAAACATCTTTGTAGATACTTCTATTCAAAACCTTCTTASTGAATTTGTGTCTTTAAATTAAACCACCCCACTTGATTACACTGTAGCAAGAAGCATCCTTTGCCAAGTCCGKGTAACTTTCTTTACTTTCTGTTTTGACCTTCAGATTATGGTAGTAKTTTTTTTTTWAAACTAACTGGAAAGGTTAGTACATATCAAACTAATTAATTCTCCTGTTGATATTTGTAACCTTTTTTGCCTGGGGAGGTCTGTTGCTCACAATAGCTTGCGTAACAATAATGCCAAATTGTTRTACGTGCCAAGGGACCAAAAGGAAAGTATGAAATGTGTACTGTGTCGGAATATGTATTTGGGGGGGGGGGGGAATAAAAAGCCATGTCCTTACACTAGTCATTAGTTGAATGTTATCTTGGTTTCCCCCTCCCTTTTAGACTCTACATTCCTCCATCATGTTGTCATCGTTTCGTAAAGTCAAAGTCCAGGTATTTTTACATAATGCATGAAGTGTCAGCGCCATACTTGCCTGCCTTTATTGCAATGACCTATTTGTAACAAAAAGCCATTCATTTGAGGGTTTGTTCTGTATAGCAGGTGCTTTATTTGTACTTCAGTGTTGAGTCTGATCTGCCTTTTCTTTAATACTTTGAATTTCCTCATTTCTGTCTCTGATGCATGATGTGTGAACATTTTGTGGTTGTTATAGTTCAGTATGATCGGCTTTGGTGTGGATTAATCTTCTAAGAGAATTTTGTTTTAAAAAGTACTTGAGCAGTCTTTTTACTTACAGCATCTAAAAATCAACCATGGTAAGATTTACATTGTAGAACATTATGCATTTGAAGTGGGCTTTGGTTCCTGTTCCATCCATTTGCAAATTTATAATCCTTGTGTTGTTGCGGTGTACCTGTTTATACATCTGTGTCGTTTTCTGTTCAGTGATGGTAAAATAAATAGGATGTATGGACCAAACTTCAGCTGGGTAACACAAGCAACTACATTTTATTTGGAAATGATAGTAATGTAAATGTTTATACTACAATTAAAGTTACAATGAAAAGATGACAAATGGGAATGGAARATGCTAGGGTTCATTATATAATATCACATTACCTGTAAACTTGGCGTTTCTGCAATGCAGTCAAGGTAATTTGCTTTCTCAGGAGTCTCAGCAGAGTGCAGTCCTTGCCAGCCCTGCATAGTTTTATCAAAGGTCTGTGGTGATATTAAAAGCAAAGCAAAGCCAAAAAAACCCCTCGTACTTAAAGGCACCGAATTCAGATAGGCAATTCAGCTGCTCTTATTTGAATAGTGGAATTAAAATTTCAAGACTAAATGCCTAAAAATGATCAGGTCTTTAATAGTCTTCCATATTTCGAAAGTGCGTAGTCAAGGCTGTGCACAAACCCTCTAATCACTAGCTTTGCAGCTTGCTTTAGTTCAAACATCATTTACCGTTCTTTTTTCTTTTAATTCTACAGTTTCTCGTGTCCCTGCGATAGCTACTTAAATTTTGGGGCTTGTTTGAATTTTACCTGCGCTGCGATTAGCCTGTATGAGACTAAGGCATTAAGCAGCAACTTCAACACATCTTGGGTTTTTGTACCGCAGCACTTGACTTATTTTTCTGGCTTGGAAATTGTAGAGGTTTGAGGCTGTAGGTGACCCTTCCTGGGGAGTATTTGGACACAGGGTTCTGCTGCATGTAGTCCACCCTTAAAAYTTCTTTATTTTGTAGATTTAAGTTTGTAACAAACCAAATGACTGGGCATTAATTTTGTGTTTTAAATCTCTAGTGTAGGGTATATGATACGACATCCTTCAGTTACTTCTTTGTAACACAACATGCTCATGCAGTTCTCTCCGCAGAAGCAGGAGCCAGTGCAGTGCATACTTCACAGAAGGATTCTCTTTTATTTACCTGCAGTATACCAGTACATACTAACTTAGCACTAAACTAAACTAGGCAGTCGGGGTGGTTTTGTGTTTGAGACATACGCAGCGGCTTACTTCCCTGGCGTTTTGAGGAAGCTGTGAACGGAAGAAATGAAAGYTGGAAAAGTGCATGTTATTCTTTTTTTTTCTCTGTCCTTTTCTGTTGAAGGTTATTTTCACATCCAATATTAGAATTAAGGTTTTTTTTGCTTAAAGGAGAAAGATCAGCAATCCATTCCCRTCCCCCAAGAGGGAGGCAGGAGGGAGTAGCCAATATCAGCTAAATGTTCTTTTGACAAGACTTACGATGTGTAATATTGATGAATGCGAAAAAATGCATCAAGCTGCTCGTGTGTGTGTACTTGGGAAGCAGGGAGTGTTTTGAGAGGGAAAGGACTCGTATTACAGGCTATTACTAGGGTCACGTATGCTGAATATATGTAAYGCACATCGGGGCTTGTCTTAAGAGAAAGTCATTATTTTACTACGTCTTAAGATAGTGATCTTTATATACTGATATCTGATTGCTTTTCAGGCAAAGGAGTTTAATTCTTCAAGCTTCATGTAATTGTTTTTGAAAATATGCTAAAATCCTCTGTATAGCGCTGAATGTATTTTACATTCGAGTTTTTAAATCCCCGAAAACATGTTTTGGTAAGGGAAATGCTGACAGCTCTTATGTGCATCTGCCCTGGTGGCACCGCTGTAATTCCTGTTTAACCCACCTCGATACCGCTATTTCCCGAACGTGAGTGATGGTGCTGACATCATCGTTGTTGCACTGCGGTGTCTATAAATATCTGCAGTTGTATATTCCCATGCAAATTTTAGTGTACCCTTATGTATAATTTGTATCGTCTGGGGAAGGSTAATCGTTTTAGATTGAAAGATGAGAGTAATAAGTTTGTTTGGGTGGKTTTTTTTTTTYMAWYYTWAAWWT
>JASVER010000051.1:5190443-5288510 GCA_030449065.1 Oceanodroma leucorhoa
AAAWACCACCACAACGGTACAGCGCGAAGAAGCATTTCTGATTATTTTTTTTAATTAGGCGTAATCTGGCGAGTGGCTTTCTAAAGTTAGTCTTACAGCGTAAAAGTACGGTGGCAAACGCCTCCAGGACAGTTAAGATCCGCTGGCTTGGGGACGTCTCTGCGATGGCGCCCGCCTTGGCTGCGGAAGGCCGGGGCTGGGGCAGGAGCCGGGGTTGGGGCAGGAGCCGGGGTTGGGGCAGGAGCCGGGGCTGCGGAAGGCCGGGGCTGGGGCAGGAGCCGGGGCTGGGGCAGGAGCCGGGGCTGCGGCAGGAGCCGGGGGTGCCGCTGCCCGCCCCCCCGGGAGGTTCCCTCCGCCTGCCCTTATCGGCGGGCGCAGGCCGCGCCGGGAGGGGCCGGGGCGGCAGCGGCGTGGGGAACGTTGTCTCCGCACGCAGCGCCGGGGCCGGGGCCGGTTATCTGGGGTCGGGCTGGGCCTTCGTATGCACCCCGGTATAAGCTATGTTTTTCACGTTAAAAACATAAAGCACAACTTCTTGTTGGCGGTTCTTTTGCTAGGGGTGCAGAGGTGCGTCATAGGTGCCTTCGAATGATGTAGTTGAACCAAGGAGGTTTAGGAACGTCTTGGAGAACGGCTTCGTATTCRGGGGGTACCGCGGCCTGAGCGTGAGGGCCTCGGCGGCAGACTGCGTCGTTCTGCAGCATCAGTGGCTGCTGAGCTCAGAGCTCCCTGGTGACTGCTGACCGCGCTGGCAGAGCGCAGACTTGCTGACGTCAGCTGATCTGCTGCAGGAAAGAACAGTCTATTATTGCTAGACCAAAGCACTTCTTTTACAATTGACTAGCTTGACTTACTGTAGTTATAAAAGGAGCCTTTCTTTTAACGAATTCCAGCAAAAAGATGAGCCAGATTGCAGGAGTTGTGTGGTGAGAGGCAAACCGGCTACCAGGCTAAATTACAGGCGGTCTCCTATTTGGTTYTTTAAAATGTAAAAATAATTTAAATGATAATTTAAATAATTTAATTATTTGCATAATTTAATTTAAAGTGATTTAAAATCACTTGGGCTGTGGAGGTTATTTCTAATACCGAAATATAAGTTGACAGCAAAAGACTGTACAGTGTTCTAAAGACTAACTAGGATTTCATTTTCTCCTGGTAACACCCATAACAGAATAAGCAGAGACAGGCCACAGTCAGGCGGTACATTTGGACTAACTGCCACTTTGTTATTCTGAACACAACTCATTTTAAAAGAAGTGTTGTCGGAATTCACAGTGTGACAGCGCAGGAAAGGAAGTTTTTAGCAAGAACTTGCTCTCCTGGAGGGAGAAGGCTGTTTGAAAGAGTGCTTGAAAAAACAGCTGCTTTCTCAGGGAAACAGAGCTGCAGTTGAGCTCAAGTTACGTTCAGGGTTTTGATCTTTTAGTACTCGGATACACTAATCAAGTGGAGCCTCTGGTACCACTGCCAGGGCTTCATTTATATCATACAGTCTAGGCAGACTGAGGTGTTTTTTTTTTTTTTTCCTTGCCCTCTTTTGACAATAATGAATGAAACACCCAGGCCTGGAAGAGAAAGCAAAGCTGAATTTTCTTTCCTTCCTCAAACTGCCGCAATGCAGTTGGGGCTGAGAGTTCACGGAGTGACGGCTGCTGCTGAAATGGCTGTCCTCTTGCAGGGTGGGACTGTTGGAAGAGAGCTCGGGAATGTGTGAATTCGCCCCCATATGTTCCTTTCTATCAGATGGTCCCTTTACAAGTGCTTGGAAACCAAACAGAAAACACGGCCATATAGATCGCTTTCCAACCTGTGGAGTTTTTCATGCAATTATGCAAGTTATGTGTCTAATTAAAGCATGCGGCTAACTAACAACTAAATAACAATTTAATATTTAACGATGTATTTTAAGAGATTGCCTGTGTCTTTTAGTATGCGGTTGTAGACTGGGTTTCTTCCCTGTCTGTGATAGGATTGATGGGGAGTACATTTAGCTTGATGCTTACAGAATTTATGAAAAAAAGCATTAAGTGAGCTGTACATGTAAACACTCGTACATCAAGACATTAATTGCATAATTGTTCAAGCATGAAGTGTTTGTTGCAACAGTATCTTGATATGCAGAGTTGTCAAATAAGTGAGTAAATATCCAAACTCCAATGACAATAATGATACTACTTCTTAAATTTGTGTTACAGTTCTGTTCTAGTGCACAGATCTCTCATTGAAAATCGAATTGCTTTTTGGAAGTTTAGGAACTGAAAATTAAAGGTTATCCCAATTTTAATAGAAAGGGGATAAAGCAGAACGGTAGTGAGCTCTTTGCTGTCTGTGATAACAATAACAGGTTTTAGTATATACAGCAACGCACGAGGATTGTCAGTCGAAGCGGTCAGAGCAAGATCACTGGTTGTATGAAACGCTCCTTGACTTGTCTAAGGTCAGATCTGTGAAGCAGTGTGAGCCTCTGTATTGGCTTCTGAAAGGTTACGTAGGGAGCGGCAGGGTGGGTTTGTAACTTTTTTTAAATTAAGAGAACAGAGAAGAGCTGGGACACATAGAAGGGGGGGTGTGTGTGTGTGTATATATGTATGTGTAATATATGGAGATATGTTTGTGTGTATACATACTTATGTGGACCAGTTAGCTGTTGTTTAAAGAACAGTAATACTCCTACTTTAGTTTATCTATATTGAGTATTTAAAATAAAATGTTTCCAGATTTTGTATGTTGTACAAGAAACATTTTATGTCTATATATCTACACATATATGTGCGCAGAAACACATTTTTAACATTTGTATTAGACATGCTACAGTTTGAGATGACATGGCCTTTGTATGAATGCAGCCATACTTTTCCAAAACAAGTAGATGTTAAATGTCTTGGTAAATACTCCTTTCCCATTATTTTCTGCTGGAATTGTGCTATTATTTATTTATATGTATGATATTTATATTTTATATACATACCTGCACACACAGAGTAGGACTGTAAGTAAACCACCTGTGAGTTTAAAAAAGCAGGCTTTTCTTTCGTGGATCTCTTCCTATCCTACCATTGTTTTATAATACAAACAAAATGTATTTTTTTTGGCTTTCAGAAAATGGATCCGAGTGGTGTAAAAGTGTTGGAAACAGCAGAAGATATCCAAGAAAGGCGTCAACAAGTTTTGGACCGTTACCACAGGTTCAAGGAACTATCTTCTCTAAGGCGCCAAAAACTTGAAGATTCCTATCGATTCCAGTTTTTCCAGCGTGATGCAGATGAACTTGAAAAATGGATCCAAGAGAAACTGCAGATAGCATCTGATGAAAATTATAAAGACCCAAGCAACTTACAGGCAAGTCCTACTGCCATTTTATGTTCCTGTACCATAGATATTAGAGCGTACCAGGTCAACTGGGATGGGCAGAACAAGCGCATAAATGTAACTTGACCTGAGAGTGGTGAAGAAAGATGGATGCAAATACCCTCAGCCTTGCAAAGTGTTCTCCAAAAGCCTGGTTTCTTTGCTGATGTAATTGGAATATTTCTAATAATGGATTAGATGCTAAATCAGCATAAAAAAAAGTTACACAGTGCAGTGTAGTGTAAAACCAGCTTTGTTTAATCCTAGAATTTGTTGGACACTTTGGCTCTGTAAATAAATGTGAATTAACTCTTATTGCTTCCTCAAAAAAAGATATTTGTAGAAAATTAACTTGTGTGGGTGGAACTAGCTGATGGGTTCTCAGATGTTTGAACACTCTGGTGTACAAGAGCAAACACAATAATGAAATAACTAAAATTGGGATGTTTGAATCCACCCATGAAACATACGGTACAGCTATGATTTCAACTGTGCTATTTTATTGTTTGTCAGTACTGAATATGCATAAAATACACTAAAAATCTTGATGCTGGGAAATGTGGAGGAGGGCTGCGCACCAAATCTCAGTCACATTCTTTGATGTTTTACTTGCAGGGGAAGCTGCAGAAGCACCAAGCCTTTGAAGCTGAGGTGCAGGCCAATTCAGGGGCTATCGTTAAACTCGATGAGACTGGAAATCAGATGATTAATGAAGGCCATTTTGCATCTGAAACCATTAGAGTGAGTTTTAAAACTTTTTTTTCCCTCTTAACAGGCTTTTCCTTAAACACTTTGTGCAGATTGCACAGATAACTCTATATTCTAAAACACTTTTTAAGATTCTACAGGTATTTGATTAGTGAAATCACAAGAGAATTTGTATTTGTAAAGCTTACAGATATTTTTCTCTTTCGTGAGCACCCAGCTTATATCTCTTCTTGGATCCAGTTCTGAGGTGAACTATCTGCCAGTGGAGTCCAGGAACTTAGACTGGAAAATCGTCAGTAATTCAAAGATGTGTTGAAGGTCACAAGGCAAATAATTAATTATACTTGTGTTTTTTCCCAAAATGGCACAATATCAAGAAGCAGCAAATTCACAAGGCCTGGATGTCAAGGATGTGGACCGCTCATTTTTTTGCTTATATATAGCATTTTAATTTTCTGCAATAATAATTATAAGTAACACAAGCAACCACACCAGTAAACTTCAGACATCTAATTTCTATGTGTTCAGGCTCAGATCAGATCTCTAGTGATTTTTATTTCCTGGTTAAATTGTACTGGCCATCCGTTCGAATCTCTTCCAATTTGCATTCCACGGCTTTTTCTGTGAGCTCCAAGTACAGTGCTCTGTCTGCTCTGTTTATGCAGCAGTGAACATCTCTTAGGACAGCTGCTTCCTCAATAACAAGCAGTAAGCTTTCTTCAAATCCTTTTCTGAGATCTACTGTTGTTTTTTTCTTTCTTTCAAAGTCTCCCAACCTGTGTAATGACAGTGACAATGGCAATGACAAATGTATTTTTAAAATCTTTGCCGCTGCACTAGATAGGTTTACATTTGACATTATTTGAGTGATGATCAATGTTTTAAAAACTCTGAGCAAACTGTAAATTTTAAACAATGACTTGACTTGAGAATTATTTTTTACTCCTTCTCCTATGTATTCTCATTTTCCTCTGGTTATGTTAGTGTTTTCTCTCTTATTCCCACACACATGCACACACGTACATGTGCATACCCCACCAGTAAATGCTTATTTTTGTTCTGGATACCAACTTCTTTTCTAGGACTCATTTTGTTAAATCTGCTGTTTCTGGGCCTCCATTGTTTCACAGTCTGTTATGGCTGCTTTTTTCTTTAACGCAAATAAATCTCCTTAGAGTTGTTTAAAGCTTTTTCCTTTGTAAGGTTTGGATGTGAGCTATTGCAACTTTTCAAAAGGAGAACTCTGCAATATTTTTGTAGCAATTATCAACTTAACTGATACGTTCATCATTTCATTGTAACTAAGATGGTGACTAAGAAAAGCAGAATTTTTTTTATACATTACATAATAAAAAAACCCTAAGGTAATTATTATTTTAGAAATCTCATTGTGATCATATAATCTTTAGCACAAATAGGGGGAAAAAAAATAAAAAAACAAAAAAACCCCACAAAACTAAAAACCAAAACCAACAACCAAAAAACAAACCAACCAAACAAAAAAACCCCAAACCAAACCAAAAAACAAAACAAAAAAAACACTTTGCAGTTGGTGGTCTTGAATAATACTGTGTCTTAGCTGCTCAATGTAAGTTGTTATTTGTGTTCTGTTCGGAGTGGTAATTTGCCTTTCAATGGTTCAGTCTTTCACGCCGTACCGGACCGCGCAGCGCCCGATAGTAACGGCTACCCAAGTTGGGTTCCACATACGAGTAGGTGAAACTTCTGGCTGTGCAGTGCAACTTCTTTTTGCAATGCCTTCTTTCTTCCTTGGTTGACAATTTGCACTATCCTTCTGGGCAGTGCTAGGAAAGAGAGTTGTGTGAGCTCTTTCTTCCCTTGAAGCCTAACTGAACTTTCTAAATGGATTAAACAGGTATCCACCCATGCTAGATGTTCAAAAGCTTCTCTAGCGTGACTTTCAAGTTTCAGATCTCGATGAGCAAAGTGTTATAGATGATGGGTGGAGCAGGTACTTTCCTGTTTTGCAAGTTGTGTTTCTGTGTGGGAGTGTGGTTTTTCTTTTAATTGTCTATAAAATTTATGGTTGCTCCCAACAGTTTTGAAAGGCAGAGTGCAGCCAGAGAGAGACTCAATATTAAAACTAGTAATTGCTCCTAGTATTTCAGTAATATGTTACTTAACAATGTTGGCTAAATATATTAACTGACTAATGCTAAGAGAAGTGGTCAAAATACTGTAAAGTGGTACAATTTTGACTWGAAACAAAATGTGTGGTCTTAAATAAAAATAAATTCCAAAATGAAGACAAGATTCACTTATTGGGAGTTGACTTCCATGTAAAAGACAGAATATTTGAAGGGRACAGCAGCAAATTTTTGGTCTGACTTCACACTAGCATAGAATTTAAATCAAATTTTATCTCAAAATGTTTACCTCACAGTTATGTAAACATAACAATTTGATAGCTTCATTAATTAATAACAAGTGTTTAAATACTCAATTCAGYAATTTCAAATTTTGTGTTGTTACATCACTTTACATCATTTGAAAATTAATGACTGGAGATGAAGTTGTTAATGAGGTTTGTCCACCTTTTGTCTAAAGTAAGGTTTAGGATGTACCACTTCGGGGGGAAAAAATCTTCTGCTAAGGTCAGGAAGGGAATAAATCTAATATTCTCTGATACAGGATTTTAATAACAACATCCTATTGTTCTAGACTCGGCTGCAGGAGCTGCACCGACTATGGGAGTTACTGTTGGAAAAGATGAGAGAGAAGGGCGTGAAATTGTTGCAAGCACAGAAGCTGGTGCAATACTTACGGGAATGTGAAGATGTCTTGGACTGGATCAATGACAAGGTATAATTATTACCTGCCTTTACTGTGGCCTTGATGGGAAATTTGATGTGTTTGTGTGGAAATTTTCTATCGACATATAGTTGCTGGAGTTCAGGTAGTCACAGAGAGCTTTTAAAGGCACCTATGCATTTTGCTTAGGTTATTCATATTTTATAAGTAGTAGGTATGTAAACTACTATTCCTTCTTTTGCAGCCACAAAAAAAAAGGTACTAGACTAAGGGAGGAAGCCTGCATGTTGGAGAACATAGTTAAACATAATCAATTCTTTCTTTGCTTTGAGGAGACCTTCRTATTTCTCGTAGTAATCAAATTCAAGTTTCCTGTAAGGGAAATCTACAACATGTAAAAGCAAATGTTTTTTATAAATGTTGTAAATTATCTGTTACAGAAGTAGCCAGCCTAGCCGGCAAGCAGTGTGTGCATAATTACTTGATGATTGGAATATCTTTATATATATGTTGTAAGGACATTTGCTGCAAGAGAAGTGTTGGCTCTTGATTCTTTGAACTCTGAGGARACAGACCACAAACCACACTATCAAGAAAAAAAGCCACAAAATGATCATATAGGTTTTCTTAATGATGGTTYGCTATTTGGCATCGCTGTGGGTTCAAACTATAAACCCTGCATAACTGTTACTGAATATGACGGTGCACTTTTCACAAAGAAATCTTGCATCAGAAGCCTACAGCAAATGCCCATAAATAATCTAAAAATGTAAACAAATTCTAGTCACTGTGTGTGCTCTGAAATAGTATGGGCAAATTACTTTGTAGTTTTAAAAGTTTGCTTTTTCTGTGCATATTTTCTTTCAGTAATTTAGGTTGTTRCAATAGTGATCATTGTGCACAGAACAGAAAACTTATGATAGTAGACTTGGTTATATTCAGTAACTTGAAAAATGAATAGGAGCAAGCAAGATGAAAAAATAATACCCTTAATGAACTCGCGTGTTTTCTGCAATAATGGAAAGATATTGAGGGGGGAGTGGGATTTAAAGGGAGAAACGTTGTAGTTTTAAATCTGACTTTAAACACAGTAATTGTAACTATCTTTGACTTATTCAAAATTAGGACAGTTTGCTTCCTGATTTCTAGTAGTGATTTCCCATAGGTTATACTGAAATTGAGTTTTTCTTCCTCAATGTGCTAGGAAGCAATAGTGACCTCAGAAGAGCTTGGGCAGGACTTAGAGCATGTTGAGGTTTTGCAAAAGAAGTTTGAAGAGTTCCAGACAGATCTTGCAGCTCATGAAGAAAGAGTAAATGAAGTGAAYCAGTTTGCTGGCAAACTTATCCAGGTAAACATTCATGTGTGTTGAAAATCTCTCTTGGCAAGTCTGGTATAACACAGCAAGCTCTTGTCTGCAACTTCTTTTTCCCCCTGGTTTGGTAGCGGATCTTTACGTTTTACTCTGTGTGTGCCTAGATCCTTGGATATGTTAATCTTAAATGGTCATCATTTGATTCACTTGTTCTTCTGCTGAACAGCTTGAGTAACTGCCCCAGCTGAGAATGTTCCTGAAAATGTGGAGAGTAGTGATTAGTAAGAGAAGCTGTCGTATTTGGRGTTAAATGTATTTCCCTTGGACAACCAGGATTAATATATCTTCTCATAYCTTCTCTTCTGGTATGTCATCTGGGGCTTGATCAAGGATGGAGACAGGGCAGGAAGTATCACATTCTAGGAAAAAAAGATTCTGTTTACAGCCCTCTTCCCGTTGACTAATTAGTGCATAGGGAAAYGTAAACTGCTGCAAGAATATTGAATGTTTATACAGTGAGGTTTCAGGAAAACTCTCAAATCGAGTGATCATCTGGAAAGTACTGTTGTTACAAATTGATCTCTTGAAAAACAACGGTGTTTTGAAGTTTTGTCAATGGATGTAAGATCATAGRACACATGAAAATAGCATGTTTCCTTTGCTCGCTAGGAGCAACACCCTGAAGAGGAACTGATAAAGTCCAAACAGGATGAAGTAAATGCAAGCTGGCAGCGTCTGAAGGGGCTTGCCCTGCAAAGGCAAGGAAAACTCTTTGGGGCAGCTGAAGTTCAGCGCTTCAACAGGTATGATCTTGGCTGGATCTGCTGAAGTGATGTAATACTTGTGTGGATGTTCAGTGATGCATTCAGCTGCGTACAGTATTATGAGAAGAGCTACTGTTGTCTGTTATGTTTTTGCTTTGCTCTTCCTCATGACTTGTTGAATTGTTCTAGAATTACCTTAAAATAGTCATTCTGATTTAGCTTTTCAACACTTGCAGTTTTGTTCATTATTGCTAATGGCAGTTTTGCTTCCTTTTCCTCTGAGGGCTTCACACACCCCCCGGTTCTGTCCTAGATGAGCCTTAAAAGAGGTGGTTTTTTGTACTCAGATGGATGTCAGTCCAATTGTTCTGGGGGTCTTTGAGCAGTATCTTTCTGTCCTCATCTCCATCTACAGCATTTTGAGATTTGCTGTAATTAAGTCAGAGAAGGGTCCAGAGTGGGAAGTGGACCCTACTAGGTGATGGTGCTCAGTGGTGCTATAATTCCTTGTTCACATCTGGTGACATCATCTGAAGAATGGCCTGCCAATACGCTTTTCAAGGTTTTTTGAGATTAAAAAAAAAAAGGTCTAATTTTTTAGTGTGTGGTTTTTTGTTTTTTGCCTTTTTTTTAAGGGATGATTGTAGTTGGCTGCAGTGTTTATATATATATCTGAGTGTCCTGGTCCCGGCTGGGACAGAGTTAACTCTCTTCCCAGTAGCTGGAGGGGGGGCTGTGTTTTGGGTTTGGTAATGAAAGGAACGGTGATGGCCCATTGATGCTTTGGGTGTTGCTGGGTGGTGCTTGCCCCGACAGCCTCCCCCGCCCTTCGAGGTGCGGGGTGGGGGTGGAGGGGGAGACACCTGGGGGGGGAGCATAGCCGGGGTGGTTTACCCAGCTGGCCAGTGGGGTATTCTATACCATGGACATCATGCCCAGCTTAAAAACCGGGGGCGGTTCCTTCGGTGGGGGCGCACGGTTCGGGCGGTTGGTCCGGAACCCATGGGGGTGAGCAGTTGCATTGTGTATCGCCTGTTTTGTATATTCTGTTATTGTTGTTATCATTGTTATTATCACTGTTCTACTTTGTTTTATTTCCATTATTAAACTGTTTTTATCTCAACCCGCGGGTTTTCCTCCGTGTGCCCTCCCGATCCTCTCCCCCATCCTACCGGAGTGGGGGGGTGAGCGAGCGGCTGCGTGGGGTTTAGTTGCTGGCTGGGGTCAAACCACGACAATGAGTTTGTGTGCCAGTACGTCTGGCATACATACAGGAAAACATCCTGCTTTCTTCCTTTTTCCATACTTCCTTTTTTCCATAGACTGCTTTCAATTTGTGCTTTGTTTTGAAGGGATGTGGATGAAACAATCAGCTGGATTAAGGAGAAAGGGCAGTTGATGGCCTCAGACGATTTTGGCAGAGACTTAGCCAGCGTGCAGGCTTTATTGCGTAAGCATGAAGGCCTGGAAAGAGATCTTGCAGCTCTGGAAGATAAGGTACCCATACGAGATGCGTTTTACCTACAATTCAAATGAGGTAACCTGCTTGCAAAAGGCTAGAAGCTTACTCACTGTTTTTGACKGGGTTTAGGTTAAGGCCCTTTGTGCAGAAGCTGACCGTTTGCAGCAGTCTCACCCAATAAATGCTTCTCAAATTCAAGTGAAACGGGAGGAACTGATTGCCAACTGGGAACAGATCCGAACTCTGGCAGCAGAGAGGCATGCTCGCCTTAATGACTCCTACAGGTAGGAATACTGTCATGCTGAAGTGACCTTTCTTCCTTATTCAGATTTGACAGAGGGCTCTTGGGAGGAGAAGAAAGGGATGCTGTTTCCARAATTTTTGGATGATTCTGGTGTTTTCAGAACCAGTCTTGTTCACCAAATTATATTTTACAATAATTTCTTGTAGTAAGAGAAATATTTATATGGTAAATAAATACTTACAGCTTTTGGTCATTCTCTGGATGTGGATTAATTATGAAAATAGACACCTTGATATTTTAGGATGTTTGCTTTTTTTCCCATCTGAGTTGATATTTGCATTTTGAAGTACATTATCTGACTATATTTTAGTTTTGGTGAGTTTTTTAAATACACGTTTTACAAATCTGTTCACTGTGGAGTCCTTATGATTCTCTGTGAAGACTAAAGTATGGTATATTGTTCRATGTATTGTCCTAGACTAAATGAAATACCTGTTTCTGTGATAGTATCTTTGTGGCTGTGGGGTTTGTCTTCATCCAATCTTGTTTCTATACTAGCCTGGTTGTCTGTGAAACATAATCTGTTAGATCACTATTGAGAAGCCATACTAAAAAGAAACTTATCCTAATATGGTGGTTAGTTTACATCCTTTCTGGTTTTGTTTTTCTGCTGTTTGTTCCCTCCCATGATGCGAGATTTATSGTGGTGGAGAGCCACACAAGTAATCATTTTTCCTTTGCCTTCCCTGTCATAATCTCCTCAGATCAATTAACAGCAAATTTAAAAGGGAAACAGAAACTGATCACTTCTGCTGATAAATGTTAAGTACATGCCAAAGGCACTGTAAAGGCACGCTGAAAGGAATCTCACAATTGGTTTGCTTGTTGTTTTAAGGCTGAGGCATGTGCAGTTGAAACTCTCTGTCAGTTCCCCCCGCCCACACACACTGTGCTATACCTGTGACAGAAGCAGTCCCGTGGGCTATCTTCACACACTCTGCTTGAGAACTGTCTTTTGATTTCTGTTGTCTTCAACATACAGGCTTGTAGTTAGGAATATTCCTTTTACTTTCAATATAAGTTATATGCAAACGATGTCTGTGAGAAATTGATTTTGAACCTAGCGTTTTCCTAACTTTAAAAGGCTTCTTTTTTTGATCGAGAGCATATTTAGTTATTTAATATTCTGGTTGCATTTTGGTATTGCCTTGTTTTGTTTCTCTCTGAGTAACAACTTTTATGTTTGTAGCCCTTTCTTTGGGGCAAGGATGGAGAAAGTATGCAAACAAATTATTCCCAACCATTTTTTCTTTTGCTTTCCTAAGGCTGCAGCGCTTTCTGGCGGACTTCCGAGACCTCACCAGCTGGGTGACTGAGATGAAGGCTCTGATAAATGCTGATGAACTTGCCAATGACGTGGCTGGAGCAGAAGCCCTTCTAGATAGACATCAGGAACATAAGGTATAATGGTTATACAGCCAAATCCAGTCAGCAACCCTCAGCAACTGATTTGTATGTCTAACACAGTCTGAGTCAGAACTGCTGATGTTGAATTACTAGAATCTTTTGATCATGCAGCTAACACAATACTACATTGCTGTCSTGATTTAACATTTTTACTTTGTTTCTTGGTAGTAGATATACACTAATAAGTAAGTATTTAATAA
Source organism: Oceanodroma leucorhoa (assembly GCA_030449065.1). Classification (NCBI taxonomy): domain Eukaryota; kingdom Metazoa; phylum Chordata; class Aves; order Procellariiformes; genus Oceanodroma; species Oceanodroma leucorhoa. The sequence goes on from JASVER010000051.1 coordinate 5,202,727, forward strand.
TGCTCATGATARTATTTTATAAAAAATAATTAAACCTGATAGCAGTCAGTTGGACTAACGACTGTTTTAGTTCTCCATCATGAGGAAGTGCTTTAAGCAAGCAGAAAGAGTGCAGCTTAAAMCCAACCTTTAGTTTAATTTTAACGTACGAATTTATACTTACCTTATCTGCGTTGTAAGGTAATACATTTCATTCTAGTTTTCATGTTAAGTGTAATGTATTTGAAGATAGTTGAATGTTTATCATTCAGGTGTCCAGATTGTTGTATCTGTGTTATTTTCAATAGCAGTTTTCATATTCTGACAATCTAAAATGAATTTTGGTAACGGCTTATCTACGTCCCCTTTCATAGGGAGAAATTGATGCCCATGAAGATAGCTTCAAATCTGCTGATGAGTCTGGCCAGGCTTTGCTTGCTGCTGGGCAYTATGCTTCTGATGAAGTTAAAGAAAAGGTACGTTGAGAGCAAGAGCTCCTGGAAGAATTTTGTCTCTTTCTTCTGTGTCCCTTAATTTAAAAGTTCATTTCTTKTTAAGATCGTAAGCTGCAAAGTATCATCCCTCTACGTTACAGGGCTTTTTTGTGTATTTAAGTAATGTGTGTTTTTCATTCTCAAATTGACAGCTTCTGCCTATCTATTAGTGGGAACTATTAGGACTATTAGTACTATCTATTAGGAACTATTAGTATATCTTTCCTCCAAAAGAAAAATGGGTTATCTGTTTATGTAAGTTTAGGTTTGCTATCAGAAGTGTCAGTAAATATTTAGTATTTCTAAATTTTGGTTTTCAAACTAGTGGGGCCTCTCATGAAGTCTGCATGTTGAAACATTGGTCAATCAGACAGTTCAAATGCCGTAAGTTAGAGTGGGCCAAAAAGATTTCAAGGCTGAGAGAACAGGATGGTTTGCTGAAGAGCTTCTCTTRCGAATAGGTCTGCAGTCAAAAAGAGCAGTTTTCCATTAAATACCTCTGTGTAGATTTAATTTGGAAAAGGAGAGGTTTCTGACTGAAGTCAGAAGGTTGTGACCACTAGTCAAGCTTGATAAGCTCAGAAAAGGCTTGCCCTGTATGAGGATGATGATGTCAGTAACAGGAAAATGATTCTTTACACAGGAGGTCATTTTCAGTCCAGTGTTTACCACTTTTTTAGAGTCACAGCTTGATTTTACATTGAGATGGAAGTGAACCAGACTGTTAAATAGAATTATTATATATTCCTCTTCCCAATCCATTAGCTGACCATCCTCTCAGATGAAAGATCTGCCTTGCTAGAATTATGGGAGCTTCGCAGACAACAGTATGAACAGTGCATGGACCTGCAGCTTTTCTACAGAGATACTGAACAAGTTGACAACTGGATGAGCAAACAAGAAGTGAGTGCATATCTTTGAGCTCTCCAGATATGGTTGATTTTCATGTCTGGCTAGTCTTCTGTAGACTTAAACAATCGGTATTTGCTAGTGGCAGTGACTGCCACTAAACGTGCACTAGTGAGCAGGGTGCTGTGCAGAGTTAATTCCCTGACTGCCCAAGCTGCTACAGTGACTGTTTCCATCTAACGCTGAAACTATGAGTTGTGACAAGTTGGCTTGAGATTCCTTTTATGTGTGTTAACTCTTGTAAAATGCTGTTTGAATAAGAAGCTTAAAAGAATTATTCAGAACGTTTGGCTGTTAGAGGCGTACGGGGACCACCATCCCAGTATATCACCCTTTACTTTTCGGTAATATCATATAGTAGGAAACATCACTGGCCATGCTTGAGTTGACTTGGAGCAGCTGAGCATGGAAACATAAAAAATGTGTTTGTTTCCTTACTTTAGGCATTTCTGCTGAATGAAGACCTTGGTGATTCTCTGGATAGTGTGGAGGCTCTTCTAAAGAAGCATGAAGACTTTGAGAAATCCCTAAGTGCCCAAGAGGAGAAAATCACAGTAAGACATTTACATTAGGTGATCTCTAAATGGGCAAGAAGTAAAACAAGTGAATTTGTTGACTGGGGAGGAGACTGCTGGAGGATGGCAGAGAAGGATGGGGTTTGATCYGCAGAATGATCCACTGTTATGTGGGATGTATTATCTCTAAATTACGTGTATTGTCTCTAAAATGGAAAATAGTGGAAAAAATAGGACAGGGCTCAATTGCTGTCTCAGAGACCTGAGTAACCCAGTGCTTACACACCTCGCCAGCACACGCGTGGATGAAGATTTGTCAAAAATCTGCACTCATCCACATGTAAGATGATGATACAGATAAAAAAGGGTGTAACAATAGCTATCTTAGTGGCTTTCTGTTAGTTTTACTGTGATAAAACTTTTGAGAATTAATCTACTAAGTAAACTTGCACAAACGATTTTTATTACGCCAAGTAAATGGAAAACTGTTTTCTCTTTAGGCATTAGATGAGTTTGCTACTAAATTGATTCAGAATAACCATTATGCTATGGATGATGTTGCTACACGCAGAGATGCTGTAAGTATCTAAAACAGATTTGGACTGTAGACTTCAAATCGTGTTCTGCTTTATTATTTTAAATGGTATGACTGCAATATAGGATAAGTCAGCAGAGCTGTCCCAAAAGTACAGATACAGTACTTCTTACAAGCTTGAAGAATTTAAAAACCTTTACTTTTTCTTTTCAGTTGCTGAGCCGCCGAAATGCCCTTCATGAGAGAGCTATGTACCGCCGTGCTCAACTTGCAGATTCTTTCCATCTGCAGCAGTTTTTCCGAGACTCTGATGAGCTAAAGAGTTGGGTTAATGAAAAAATGAAAACTGCRACAGATGAGGCATACAAGGTAAACACAAAGACGAACGTTAAACTAACTTTAAGGCAATACCAGGCTTGAGGTAATCTAATGATATGAAGCAGTGTCAGCCAAAATGTTCCTGACAGTAGGCAGTATTAATGGCAACAGGAGGAATTGCAATTTCTCCCTGACCCCAAGGGGGATTTTCCCATCATGCTGTAATAATGCTTATTCARTAGCTTAAGTGTTCTGATTTCAAAGGCGTATTTTTGGCACCAGATCCTCTTGTGACATCTTGGTATGTATATGAATGTAGTCTAATTTTAAAAATYCTTCAGACACCTATAGATACTAATTTTGGATTGAAAGGTTCTTATTCTTTCTTCATCTGTAGGATCCATCAAACTTGCAAGGTAAAGTTCAGAAACATCAGGCTTTTGAAGCAGAGCTTTCTGCTAATCAGAGTCGTATTGATGCACTGGAGAAAGCTGGCCAGAAGTTGATTGATGTCAATCACTATGCATCTGATGAAGTGGCAGCTCGCATGAATGAAGTTATCAGCTTGTGGAAAAAACTCCTGGAGGCCACTGAGCTGAAAGGTACGACTTGCTCAGAAGAATACGGGCAATTCTTTTTCTAGCTTTTTCTAGTGAACTTAGCCAGGAGAAGACAGGAAGTGAGTTAAATGAAGTGGAAAACATGTCATCTTTTCCTCTTGCCACTCTGTCTTGGTCAGGTATAAAACTGCGTGAAGCCAATCAACAGCAGCAGTTTAATCGCAATGTGGAAGACATTGAGCTGTGGCTGTATGAAGTAGAGGGACACTTGGCTTCTGACGATTATGGAAAAGATCTTACTAATGTTCAGAATCTTCAGAAGAAACATGCCCTGCTSGAGGCAGATGTTGCTGCCCATCAGGTAAGGGAAATAATTTTTCTTCCTGTCCTTTCAGATCTGCTCACTCAAAAGTATTCACTCCAGAGACCTTAGCAGGTCTGTATTTTCATAATTTTTGTAGCTTTGGGCTTTACAGTCGGAATTAATTTTGAACTGAAATGTAGATTGTCTGTCTCCAAGAACAATATCTTCGTGACTTTGACAAAATTCGCTTTTTGAAAAAGGAAAATGATTCCATGCTGTGTCCTGCTGACAGCACAGCATTTTTTTGTGCTGTGAATACCAGTTTTAAAAGATGTGCTGTGCTTTGTGTAGGAAATTATTCCTCTTAGAATCTCCATTTGCGAAAAGTTTGTTAGAATCTCCATTTGCGAAAAGTTTGTTTTCATATAGCTCTAAGAAATGGGAGGGAGAACAGATCAGTTTTTAAATACAGAACTTTACAGCAAATAGTTCCTATGTTTGCAAATGATCTTTAGGAGAATTAAATCCACAGCAAGAAAATCAACAAAATCTGGATTCCCACAACTGTCATTATCAGTTGTTAACAATTGAAAAGTGGTTCATCTAGAGTAGCACATCTGTAAAGTTAATGTAATTTCAAAAATCTTTTGTTTCTTTATTTTATCAAATTGACAGATTAAAACCAATTACATTTACATAATGTGCTGACTATTATCCAGGACATAATTATTACCAGAATTATTGCACTGGCAGTGTGCAACCGAGGTTCTCGCCTTCTGTCACAATATAACTTACTAGCTAAGACCTCAAAATACTCTTCAAATGTTTTCAGTGACTGCAGCCGTCTTACAGAGATTCTGACATAATGCTATTGCTGAATTAATTTTAGGATCGTATAGATGGCATTACCATCCAGGCACGCCAGTTCCAAGATGCTGGGCACTTTGACGCTGACAATATCAAGAAGAAACAAGAAGCTTTAGTAGCTCGTTACGAAGCKCTGAAGGATCCTATGGTAGCTCGCAAGCAGAAACTTGCAGATTCTCTTCGCCTGCAGCAGCTTTTCCGTGACATAGAGGATGAAGAGACCTGGATTAGAGAAAAAGAACCTATTGCAGCTTCAACAAACCGAGGTTGGTCCATCCTGGTATCTCCAGGATTTAGATGTCAGGATTGCTCTGTTATAACTTGTCTTTTTATGGAACATTCCCTGGAAATTTCTGAAATGTTTATTGTAATTAACATTGCCTGGAGTTTCATATYTGCCATCACCCGTGGTTCTTTAACTATCATGTTACTTCTGCAATKCCAATGGGTAACTTAGTTTTCATAGTGCTCTGTCTTCATTGTGATAGTAYTTATCCTGCAAGTTTGTCTAGTGCTGGTTGCAGCTTCCTTGAAATTTTTGTTTAGTCTAATGACTCTGAATTAGATGATTAACTATTTTGTATCTTTCAGGCAAGGACTTAATTGGTGTCCAGAATCTGCTAAAGAAGCACCAGGCTTTGCAGGCAGAAATCGCAGGCCATGAGCCCCGCATTAAAGCAGTCACACAGAAGGGAAATGCTATGGTGGAAGAGGGTACGTCYCAATGTTTTTTAACTTTTCCTCTTTCAGAAACCCGAGTCTTTGCGCTGGACTTTGTTCTCTGGCCCTGTACAATTAAGAATCACTGCCTTTTTTTATCCAGGCAATAGAGAGGTACCTGCTAGCAGGATGAACTTCTGGTCATTCTTTCACCAGAAAATAAAAATACATTCTGTGATGGGAACCTGTCATGATTTTCACAGATCTCCATCTGCTCTTGACAAACACATRTGAGCCCTGTATTCAACAGCTTTGTGCCTATGATATTTAGTCTCCATTTYTAAATTTATTAAAGGCTTGTATCTGAGATACATAATCACGATGTGAGAGGTGATCCCCCACAAAGACAGTAAGAGTCAATTCCTGCTTTTAAATAAGCATGTATCTTTATTTCTGACTGAGTGTTCTTAATGCCAGAATACTAAAAAAAAATTTCCCTGATTCCAGGGTTCAGAATGCCGGTCTGAAATAATATTTGTGTGTTRTCAAAACTCTGCCACTGGATAGAGATGACCTTTCCTGTTTCATCATTAAGAAATGYTATGATGTGTCTTGTTTTGTTCTTCATGATTCAAATATTCGTGGTACAGTTTGATTGACAGGTACAGTGTTTTCCAGTCTGAGGCAAAAGGACAAGCTGAGTTGTGCTTTCAATTAKTCTAGTCAGAATAGGCTACATAGGTTTAAACAGGTCCAATTTCTGTGACTTTCAAGAAGTACAAGTAATCTTTCAGTGTGTATGTCTCCTTAAGTCCTTCAGTTCCCTCTCTTTTTGTTACCTAGGACATTTTGCAGCTGAGGATGTGAAAATCAAATTGAATGAGCTAAACCAAAAATGGGACTCTCTGAAAGCTAAAGCATCTCAGCGTCGACAAGACCTAGAGGATTCCCTGCAAGCTCAGCAGTACTTTGCTGATGCTAATGAGGCAGAATCCTGGATGAGGGAAAAGGAGCCCATTGTAGGCAGCACAGACTATGGGAAAGATGAAGACTCTGCTGAGGTATTKGAGATTGTTGTTTGAATCAGTTTTGCATAAACACAGCAAGGATTTGTCCAGTGGTAAAAAAATGAGTTCTGCTAATTTCAGGATTCTTCAGAAAAAACAGCGGAAGATTCTTGCATCGAGCTGAATTTTGGCTCAGAGTCAAAAGATGACAGTTTTTGCTGTGTCTTAGTTAYTACACATGAAATTTTGCTGTTCAGTATATTAAACTAATTGCAAGGAAACTTTACATTTGTATTCACTCTTTTCTAGGTTTTTGTTTTGTTTTGTTTTTTTAAATGTGAGACTAATATCAGCAAATTCCTCATGCGATGTTGCCTTTCAGTATGAGTCTGGTTTTCAGTAGCTCATTGGTCTGGAAATTATTTTTTGTCTAGAKTTATTTTACTAGTATCATTCTGCAGTCAAACACCACATTCCAGACACTGCTGACTGACATTTCATCAAAATGAAGTGCAGTTTAAAGGCATACTTTCAAACTTAACGCTATTTCCAGAGTGGTATGTGGTATTCCWGGTCAGAACAAAAGAATGTGTCTGAGATAAGGTAGAGAAAAAGCACAAGAAGCATTTGGACTACTATCTAGCCTGTGAATAAATAGAAGTAGTTGTTCTCATGAGAGTCACAAGACTGGCAGCTCTGAAAAACCCACATTCCATGTGTATGGAGCCAAAGTATATATTTTAAGCAGAGTAGTATTTGTAAAGYGACTAGGTGTACATGTTGTTTTTATCATTTGCTTTCAGGCTCTTCTGAAGAAACATGAAGCTTTGATGTCTGATCTTTCTGCTTACGGCAGTAGCATACAGGCGTTAAGGGAACAGGCCCAGTCATGCAGGGTAAGGAAAGATGCTAATCATGTTGCTAAAATTCTTGGGTCAGCAGAAGGTAAAGACAAAGCTTAATAACACTTTTTGTTTTTGAGAACTTACTGCAGACTCTACTTGATTTTCTCAAAAAATTTTATGGTCTGTTTTTATAATCATAACAGGCGGCTGTGTTGCATTGGAAGAAGACAGTATAATGTGGTGGTTTTCAAGGTTTGAGCCCAGTCAGCATTTAAAATAAGTCTATCTGCATTACATTTATTTCAACAAGAATCATTTTAAGGCACTACAGTAGCTTTAACTAAGGCTGAAGTATTTTTTAGGACAACATGATTGTAATAAACATGGAACAACTCTTTTTTTTTTTTTTTGTGCTCCTTCTTTGTTAGCAACAAGTTGCTCCCACAGATGATGAAACTGGAAAAGAGCTTGTTCTGGCACTCTATGATTACCAAGAGAAGAGTCCCCGGGAGGTGACTATGAAAAAGGGCGACATCCTCACCTTACTCAACAGCACCAACAAGGTATGCTCTTGCCGTCTGGTTTGCTGAGCTGCTTGGCTCACTTGGTGTTGTGTGTTCTGCGGAGCGTTTTTCGTTTTGTTTTTTTGAATAAGAGCATTCAAAGAAGTTAAAGAATTTGCACGTTTCGTCCATGTTCCCGTTCAGCACTCTAGCACAGCTCTTCAGCTCATTCTCATCACGCCCCTATAGCTGCCAACTTTTCTAAGTCAGATAAACAACATAGGCTATAGGGCATGTGCCTGTGAAAATTTATTTCCCTACTGTTGAGGAATTTTTGACCAAACACAAGGGGAGTCATGGAAGTAAGACCTGGACGTCTTCAAGAGGCTGTTTGAAATGATCTCCGTAAAAAGAGCAAACTGTTGTGAGCATCACTGATTTTCGTGTGTTAATAGAAGCTTCTAATTTGCAGCTTTCAGTTGCTCAGCGTACTTTATGCTTGGTGCTTGCCTCACAGTGGTTGCTTTTTTTTTTCCTTTCCAGGACTGGTGGAAGGTTGAAGTTAATGACCGTCAGGGCTTTGTACCAGCTGCCTATGTGAAAAAACTAGATCCTGCCCAGTCTGCATCCCGAGAGAATCTCCTGGAAGAGCAAGGCAGCATAGCATTGCGACAGGAGCAAATTGACAACCAGTAAGATCTAACTGATGAGATATGACACCCATCCAGCATTTGCTGGCTTGGCCTTTGCCTTGCATATGCCAGAAGTGTAGTTTGATGCCTCTTACACTAGAGAGTAATTAATCGGAGAAAAMCAAGGGACTCCTTTACCAGGGGCACCATACTGAGTTGTTTTATTCGTATTCTAGATTTTCTTGTTGCTTTTCCCATTTTTTAACTGTAAAACTCATGACACTAGAGCTCCACTTGCTGTCTGACTTCAGTATTTTATGTGTTCCTTTTGTTGTTGTATCTAATAACTTAAACTTGTTTGTGAGTTATATCTGTCCTTAAGCAGCTCTTGTATTTGTAGTTGTCACTTCTTAATGTGTGATCTGTTTTGAAAAGCTTTCTTAAATTTGGTTACATGAAGTACAGTACCCTCCCTATATAGGGCTGCCTCTGGAGGTGACCTCCTTAGGAGCTGTGACTCCTTTGATGCTAGCTCATTACTTTTTTTCCTGAAATGTGCCATTATTTGTTGCCATTACATGGGCTACATGTCCCCCTCCTTCCTCTCCCCCCCCCCCCCTTTCTTTTAAAAGAGGAACATGCCATTGCAAATAGGGAAGGCTGTACGGCTGCTTGGTAATRACCTCCTACAGCACATGGTAGTTGTAGATTAGTTTGAGCAAGGGCTGTGGGTGATAGCTGTGAGCTACTGGCTCGTCTTATCAAGCCACTTGGAAGCCAAAGCTGAAAGTTTTATGCATACTCCCATCTGTTTGCACAGCTACGCTGTCATTCTACATGAGAATTTCTTCCCACTCAGTTGTTTTGAGTCACCAGTTATTACAGTGACATACAATAATTACTAGCTTTAGCTCTAGAATTAAAAAAAAAAAAAAAGAAAAAAACGCAAACCAAACAAACAAAAGCTTATACTAGTGAGAAGAAAGGATGCTGGAAAATTGTGATATATTGTTCAGGATTTTAATAATGTGTAACTTTCTCTATGGGTTTGCCATGCTGCTTCTAAGAACTAGAAGAGGGGTGCCTTATTTTTAGAGCCAGGAGAGGGGACCACCGCCCTTTAGTTTACAGTCACATGGCACAATGATCAGGAAATGAGGAGACCTTATAGAGAGAGTTCGACTGTACTGCTGAGGTTTCCTTATGTGAATTGTACTCCTGGTCTGATTTGCTTTGCTTCTGAATGACACCTAATTTTCTCCATTTAAATGTGAACTCTTAACCATCTCCAACCACAGACAATCCATGGATGGAGCTGCTGCTTTCATTATTTTTGTTAATCTGACTAATTTTTTGCATGCATTTGCTGTGCTCCCTCTGTCTGTGCAGGACTCTCATAACTAAGGAAGTCGGCAGTGTATCTCTGCGTATGAAACAGGTCGAAGAACTGTGAGTAGGATTAGCCCTTTCTAAACCATGCTGTCTCCATACTGTCACTGTTCATTCTCCCTTTGTTTGTTTCCTTCTTTGGGAAAGCTGCTCCAAAGAGACATGAAGGAAGCAATTTCTGCAGTGTGAATTATTTTAGTTCAGATGAGTGTCGCCGTATGTGTTTCATGTGTTCTTTGTAGCCAGCCATCCAGGCAGCTGCTTATCTTGTTGGTCAGCTCTGCGCTGCTAAATTAGTTGATGATGTTATTTTCCATTATGCTGATTTTGCTTACCGAATGAGGCTTTAGTGATACCTAGACTGTTTTCTTTAAAAAGCAYATCTTGCATTTTCTGAGGTGCAGATAGAAATACTAGTTTGTTTATAAAATACATGTGTGTTATCAAATACATATACCAAGTATTACGTCACATCTGAATACCATGGAGTTGGGAAGGGTGGGGTTATCATAGTTAAAGTAACATTCATGCTGGGTACTCAAAAAGCATTAGTTTATTTATATAGGATGATTTTTTTTTTTTWAATTCTAACATTAACGTMATTTTCAAACTTGTATTCAAGTCTCCTGGAAAAAATATCAAGTTTGCRTTATGTTCTTGAAAGTTGCTGGGAGATCCAAAGTAATAGCGTTCATTGCCTGTACCTGACTGTCTTCATAGAGAATATATTTCTTGAGAATCAAAAGTGAAAGTRTTATGTTAGTCTCTGAAGTGTTGCAAAGCAACTTTGAGGGAAGGTCTGCTTCTAATGGAATTTTGCCCCAGATCCTCTGTGAGCTTTGCAGGTATTTAATACCTAAAATTGTACGCTGAGGCAAACATTTGCAGTTGGGGGCAGGCCTCAAAACAATGTTTTCCTCAAGTTGGGGTAAAATCTTTCCTTTCAAACCTAATCGGAAAGATTCTTAGTTCCTTTCTATCCGGCCTTAAACCAGGATAGACAGGAAACCACGAAGTCTCTGCTTCCATGGAAAGATTCAGACTTGATTATCAGTTTGATGTATAGACATTACAGCCCAGGGCGTCAAGGATTTTCTTCAACAGACTTYGTCACCTCTGAGTTACTGGTTAGGAAGATGCTACATCGCTGAACTCTTCCAGGTGGGAGGTGTAATTGCTCAGTATTTGCCTGGGTGCTCCAAGGTGGGAAACGAAAACAGCRTAAGGCTGCCCTTTGCCCATTGGAGGCCTCCTGCAGGTATCTCAGCAGTGTCGTACATTATTTGATTTAATRACATCAAAGTGGATATCCTCATGGCTTAATAATGAGAATCAGTTGCTGGTGTTGATCACTGCGGTAGGCCAGTGTGCAATCTGATTCAGTGTATAAAAAAAACATCCAGATGCAGCTAGAATATCTTACCTTCTGGAAGACTTAAAATAGGGTAGCAGTAAGAATGGGTGTTAAGGGTGTGGCTTTTCTGAGTGCAGGCTCTTTAAAAACAGGTATTACGCATTGCTAAAGAGATCTGTAATTCAGTATCAATGACTCTAAAATTTCCGTTGGCTTTTTTCGGTAAAAGCTTGRGAAAGGTCTTGTAGGATCATCTGTGTCTAGTTGGTTACCAGGAATCAAATAAGAGACATCAGTTTTCTTGTGGTTTTAAATAAATGGCTGGTCTTTTGAGGTTTATTTGCCTGTTCAAAACGATTTAAACATTTTAGAGGTTTTACTTTGCATTTAATCTAATGTAAATGAGGAGTAATTTCACTGATGTTGTYGGGAATTCCATAGATATAAAAAAAGGGTATCTGAAATGAGTTTCATGGATTTCCCAGTTGAATATAGTCTTTATTATCAAAGAAATAACACCTTTTTTTAAACGTTCAGCAKATTTTTGCACTGAATAATGGCTAGGTAAGACATTTGTGTCCAATAGCTGGGAGGCTAGTGGATTTTAATAGTCTGATGGCAAACTTGATGTACTATAGGAAAATACTTCTCAGAAAGTAAGACCCCATGGAGTCATTCCTGCACTGCAGTGCTGCTGTAGCTTGAGAGCCGACCCTGACCYAAGCTGTGATGGGGGTTTGCTTTTGCCCAGTGAAGTGTTGCATGTGGGAGATCTCGTTTTGGGGTGCATATCCACGTAGGGGAGAAACACGTACAGTTTACGTTTACTTAATCAAGTACAGGTAGATCATTCTGTGGAAGAACAGTGTGTAGACTGCAGGGATTTCCCACGTCTTTGGTGATACCAGTACTTGGTAAATTATTGTGACCCTGCTCAGTTCAGTCTGACTGCCCCCTGCTTTCCTTTTCTGCTTGTTCCAGGTATCACTCTCTTCTTGAGCTGGGAGAAAAACGTAAAGGCATGCTAGAGAAAAGCTGCAAAAAATTTATGCTTTTCCGTGAAGCTAATGAGCTTCAGCAGTGGATCAATGAGAAGGAAGCTGCACTCACAAACGAGGAAGTGGGCGCTGACCTGGAACAGGTGGAGGTGCTACAGAAGAAATTTGATGATTTTCAGAAGGTATGTTGTAATGCTGCGTAACGTGTGTGTTGGTTTTGGTCTCTCTCCTCAGGTTTTCTGATCATATGTCCATGATCATTTTTCATAGCTGAGCATAGTTGAGAAGGAAACACAGGTTTGATTGGAAATAAAAAGGTATATATGCATTTTTTTATTTTGTTATATGAGGATAGAGAGAATCCCACATTCAAAAGTCTTCAGTTTGGTTACAGTCTCCAGGTTGCTACATGCTTCCCAGCTCCCAGAGAATTGAAACTCTTTCAACACATTCAAATACAGAACCTGCCAAGCCTTGGAGGAATTTCATTTTGTGTAAAGCATAACCTTCAGTTAAGCTATTCCTCTTCCTTTTTGTTGAAAGGGAAGATGCATTTTGGTTTCCATCTGTAGTGTTTCCCAAGATATGAAAAAATAATTTTCTGCTTGAAAATACTGATAGCCTTTCAGTTTTACTTTTTCTCACAATTTTTGCAACACTAGTTAATTTTTTTTTTTTTCTTTGTATGAGGTGTGAAAGAATTACTTGGGCAGATATATTTATTCTGTCTGCTTTGGTAAGATACTGAGCACTGAAATGCAAAGATGCCTGACCTTACACATTGGAAAAGACAGTGATTCAACAGTTCTGTGGACATTATCRTGTTTACAGCTTGAAAATTGGCTAACAAACAATTTGAGCCAACCTAATACTGTAGTTGGGAAGATGTTAGCAGTTACTGGATTTGGCTTCTTCAAAAATCAGCTGATGGTTGAAATGAAAATGTGTCACCTATTAAATTTTAAGTGCAAATTCTCCACTACTCCCTTTTTTAACCAGGTTCCCTTTCTGCCTTATAGAAAGCTCTGTCAGTCTGTTTGGTTGGAAGCATATAAGTGTCTTGGTAAAACTACTTTTTACGTTGGCCTTTTAGCTTATTCATGCAGTAATACGGATGGTAGCTTTTGATCTTCATGTTGGTAGTGTTGTATACCCGACAGTTTAAAAGTGTATTCCATTCCTGATTGTTCATTAACTTTGTGTACTGAAAACTCTGATAGTGCGTTTCTTTATTCCGGTGGTGCTTGGCGCTGGCTTTCCTGCATAGGGAAAGCCGGGGTTTCCTGCATAGACCCTCACGCGTTGTATAGTCACCGGTAACTGTAAAGGTCGAGTGTGCTGAATTCCTGCTGCTTACAAGCCATGTACTTTCTGGCACCCCTGGTGTGCCAACTTGYTCCACATGTTTTGCTTGTGTGAATGTTAATGCTGTGATATTTTACTGTTCTGTGCAGGATTTAAAAGCTAATGAGTCACGTCTGAAGGACATAAACAAGGTTGCGAATGACCTGGAGTCAGAAGGATTGATGGCAGATGAAGTGCAARCAGTACAGCAACAGGTCCACTTCTTTTCTGACAATGTCTAATCCTCTTGAGAAGCAAAAGACTCTCTTCCCTTTCTTTTGTCTTCCGCTTTGTGTGTCATTGCAAAATCCTAGCTGTTCATTTTTGTTCTCTGGTCTGATAATACTGGTATTCTAACCAGAGATACTTAATGCCTGTTCTRTAGTGTGGCCATCACAAGGGTACCCTTTGAATTGTTTCTTTTTAAGTAGCGCTATAGCAAATTGCACCATCTCGAGCTTTTTTCTTTTCTTTTTTTAGAAGTCTTTAAATAATATTAAAAGTAATGGAGAATCCATGCATTAGCTTTACTTCATATAAATTTGAAATTTCAGACTTCATTTCYTTGCAGGAAAAATGGTGAGGAATGCTAGGGGAAAAAAGAAATAAAATAGAGCTCAACTTAGATTGGGAGGGATTTTGTGGGTTTTCTGTTTAGTTTTTTTTAGTAATATACCTTTTTTTCCCCCAAGCTTTTCACATACTTGTGCTATTTCTGTAAATAATTCTATCTGGTGCCAACAGAGTATCGAAGCAGTTTGTTTATTTTCTGAGCTCAAAGATGATGCATTGCGGTAAATGGTTGTCAAACTCCCATTTCTGCCACACGTTTAGGTTGTGCGAGCACCATTTGGCTTAGTGGCATGCTGGTAACCCATTTGCAGAAGAAGGATGGAAGCATATCTCCTGCTATCTTCCCTTGCTCAAAAACAGTAAAAACTTTCTTTCTGTTAGGAAGTAACAAGTTGTTTCTGTTTGTCCTTTCTCCTTTGCAGGAAGTCTATGGTATGATGCCCAGGGTAAGTGTTAATTTTTGAGATAGTGTGGCAATTAGTACAGGTTTGGGATGTACAAGTAGAAGTACAGCCGTAATTGTAGTCCGTTTCCATGAAGGAACTCAATAATGATTTTGAATGGACATAAAAAGATTATCTTATCTTTGATCCATWTATTTCCTGAGTGTCTTACCCCATACCACAAATCAATGCAGCACAGGATAACCCAAAATGACACAGATACTTGTAAAAATTGATGTACCCTGTTAAGGATTGAACATGGAGAACTTCCAAAGATTTTTATATAKGCTGATAGTTTTAGATTTTGCTTCCTATTTAAAGCTGTTTCTTCACATTTTCAAACAGGATGAAACTGATTCTAAGACAGCCTCTCCTTGGAAGGTAGGTGTTATTACTTAGTAGAACACAACAAGAAAGTAAAACTACAGCACATCATCTTTTTTAGACCATACACCTTCTCACATGCCCTTTTTTCTTTTTTTTTTTTTAAGTCCCACCCTTTTTTTTAAAGACTGTTGACAAAGTGATTTTAATGGTGTCCTAGTCTCAGCAAGTGTTTGGATTGGTATTGATTTAGGGTTAGTGACTTATTTCACTTGCTTGTTTACTTCAACAAGCATGTTACAAAAATTTTTTGAGCATTCAGCAGGAATTCACCTTCATATACTTGCATACAACAACATAAAGATGTTGTATAGTTACTACTCTTTGGTTTAAAAATAAAAGCCATCTAGGCAAAGTCAAATACCTCTGTCAGCTCTCTGTTTGCAGGTATGATTATGAGTAACTGAGAGAGGTTTCCAACAGAATTGCTCTAGCCRTAGAAATTGCTGACAGTCTGTTTTTTACCTCTCTGCTGCGAAACTCCGTTTCGAGCTTGTGCTATAAGACTGACTCTGGTTTTGTAGCAATGTTTTTAGGTATTACATGGCCGCTAGATGCGAAATATTCCCTGTTCACTTAGCATGAGTTCTTTTTTCATGTAGCCAGCAGAAAGAAGTGTTTTTACTCCTGGAGGTCAAAGCCATTTATGTCAATATTCCTTCAGTGAGGAATATGTTGTATGTGTATAGCAGTATCTTTTTCTTCCATTGTTCATCTCTAGCTCATTATCTACAATRGTTAGAAGGAGCCTTTCTCCATTTATTAGCGGCTTACAACGGCATAGCTGTCACCTGCTGATGCACAAAAATATCTCGAACATTTTTTACATTATCCAACATTGTGCTTTTCTCTAGTATTCCATTCCCATGTTTCATGTCTTATATCCACTCTCTTAAGCTTCAAGCTGCTTGTACATCTTTTAAGTTGTATGAATGTGGGAAAACCAGATAAGTATACAATATTTTGACRGTATTGTAGAAAATGCAGCAGTGTCAACAAGAATTGGTGATTTTGGGGTTGGTTTTTTTTGCACACATTGTACACATGTACGTTGAATCCTAAGAGTCTTGTAGTAACTTAGCAAACTATTAAGTCCTCTGTGTATATCTGCAAAGGGATGAACTTTGCAAGTAACCCGTTATTGTCAGAAAAGTAGAYTGCATGTTGGAGGGAATGGGTTGTCGTTTTTCTGATTAGCCTTCAGCATTTTTGATGATGTTCTAGAAATATCTGAATTTTAACTGATTTTGCCAAAAACTCAGCCAAGAGTTAAACCATTTGGGTGATTATTTTTTTCTGTCCCCAGGACTTTGCTTGTTTTTTTAAATTCACTTATTGAACGTTGACTTTACGTTTTCTCTTTTCTGTCCTTAAGGCTATTATTCTTTGTTTCAGTTCACACTAACATGATAGTACTCACTTGTAAATTTCTAACCATTCTTACTCTGATCGATACTACCTTGGGTATTGCAACTAATTGTTCTTAGTTGCTTTTGTAATTTACTTGCATTGATTTTCTTACTGYTTGCTTCTCTCTTTCATCTTAAACAACAGTGTATTCAAAACACTGTTCTAAAGGAGTATATAAAAATTAAAGAATTCAACAGTTTTCAYTGAAACCTTTAAAATCTAGGGCGTTTCTCTCTTCCTGCTTTGTGTAGAGTTATATTTTACAAAGTCTGTATTTTTGACSTGGGCCAAGTCGTTATGGACTTTTAAGGAGTGGGTTTTTTTCAGTCTGATTTTGGCTCTGGTTGCTTAGAGTTGACTTTAATGCTACTTTTTTTTTATTTGTGCCTTTTCATACAGTCTGCACGTTTGATGGTGCACACAGTGGCAACCTTTAATTCAATCAAGGTAATAATACAACTTTTTCTGAGTTATTTTAAAAGCTGAGAACATTGTTTCACCTTCCCTTTCCATAGTCTTTGTCTTTCATTACTCTYTATAAACCCTTTTGAATGAATTTATTGAAAGAAGTATTGATGTACACAGAATTTACTTCTCAGGTTACATCAGTATCTTACTATATACATGAAATCATTTGGTTTTCCGTTTCAGGAGAAACTCTTAAAATTATTTTATTTAACTAGGCTACTTGAATTTGTGCGTGCTTCTGGAATTAAGCAGAATATAGTAACCTTCACCTGTAGTGAAAGGCCAGTCTTGACTTTTCATTTATCTTATTGACTGCTTGATGAAGTTTATATACTGTAAAAGAAAGAATCTTCCAGCATTGCTATCCGTATTCTCAGTAGACCCCTGAAATAAAGCCTATAAAAAATGGRGGTGAAGAAGGGGTTGTTGGCATCTTTGCAAATGTCAGCAGAATGAAGAAGGTGCAGATAAGCATAGTGAACAAAATGTTACTGGATACTAAAGTTTTCTGTTTGACATCATAAAGCTTCAGAGGATCCAGCACGAGAGTTTCTTCTTAAACAGAAATGCTGTAAAACTGTGGTCTGCAATATCAGTGGGATTTTTTTGTTTGTTCGTTTGTGTTGCAGGAGCTGAATGAACGCTGGAGGTCTCTGCAGCAGTTAGCAGAGGAGCGAAGCCAGCTGTTGGGCAGTGCTCATGAAGTCCAGAGATTCCACAGGTGGGCTGTTTGTATCATATTTCATCTTAATTCAGTAAAATACGTTGTCTATAAGAGTTCTAAAACACAGTGGGACCTATTCTAAACAAATCATACTTCAACCCCCAGCTCGTTCAGTGGAAGTTGGACCACTGGTGGTCCAACAAGGATTCTTTATATTCTYCCTAGAAGAAGCAAAGACTTGTTGATGTAAAAGCGTGGAATTGGTGCAGGCTTGGGAGATCTGGACTACTGTCCTATTCGGCAACGTTCGCTTGTGTCATCTTGGGAAATAATTTAATAGAACCATCAACTACTGGAGCTTCTCTGGAAATCGGTGACCTGCTAGGTATCAGAGATCCTAGTRTGACCTCCATTTTAATTCTCTTTTTGCCTTCCCTTGACTCAAATCAGAGATGCTGATGAAACAAAAGAATGGATAGAGGAGAAGAATCAAGCATTAAATACAGACAACTATGGACATGACTTGGCCAGTGTGCAGGCTCTACAGCGCAAACATGAAGGCTTTGAGAGAGACTTGGCAGCTCTTGGAGACAAGGTGAGGTGGTGGGGAGGACGAAACCAAAAGCCTTCTTTTTATCTAGCAGAAATGACTGAACTATAGAAAAGATTATTTTTGTCTTCATTGTGTTTATTTCCTTTTCTCTAATTCTAGGTGAATTCTCTTGGTGAAACTGCCCAGCGTCTGATCCAGTCACATCCAGAATCTGCTGAAGATCTCCAAGAAAAATGTACTGAGTTGAATCAGGCTTGGAATAGTCTGGGAAAACGTGCTGACCAGCGCAAAGAGAAGCTTGGAGATTCTCATGACCTGCAGCGTTTCCTCAGTGACTTCAGGTAAAGATGCTGTCCCCCTCCCCCCAAGTTTGTCTGTCTGGTGAAGTATATATGGCTTATTGTTCCACAGGAATATTTCTGGAGAGAGTTCAGAAAGGGACTGTTTTTCCTGTTCTGACTTATTTCAATGGAAGGAGGGAAAAATTCTCTATKAATGTGTTTTCACAGGGACCTTATGTCTTGGATTAATGGAATCCGGGGCCTGGTCTCCTCAGATGAACTTGCAAAGGATGTGACTGGAGCTGAAGCTTTATTGGAAAGGCACCAGGTATGTGAAAGCTGATAAGTGTGTATCATAAACATCAACAAATGTTTCTTTTTCTGACACTTTCCATTTAGAGTTCCGAAAACAGATTAGTTCCAGCTCTGCCATCTACTTATTTAATTAACCCATCTCTGTACATTGCAGGAACACCGCACTGAAATAGATGCAAGGGCTGGTACTTTCCAGGCATTTGAACAGTTTGGACAACAACTTCTGGCTCATGGACACTATGCCAGCCCAGAGATCAAGGAGAAACTGGATATTCTAGATCAAGAACGGACAGACCTAGAGAAGGCCTGGGTCCAGCGCAGAATGATGCTAGACCAGTGCCTAGAACTGCAGGTACTCTGCTGCATTTTTGAAAAGAAAAATAATTCCTCCTTTCATAAGAAAGTTTATTCTTTCATAGTCRTGAGCAGTGCTCTTGGTCTCTCTTTCTCATGCTTTGGAGTTTTTTCTCCCTAGCTGTTTCATCGGGACTGYGAACAAGCTGAAAACTGGATGGCTGCCCGAGAGGCTTTCCTGAACACAGAAGATAAAGGAGACTCCTTAGACAGTGTGGAGGCACTTATCAAGAAACATGAAGATTTTGATAAGGCAATCAATGTCCAGGTGAGGAGTGCAGCTGAAGTGAGGGGAAAATAGTTCAGTTTTTCTTATGCAGATTATTAGCAAAAGTAGTTGCTACCATGTATGGCTTCTAAAGTTCGGTTCTAAATATTCAGCCATTTGGGACCTGCTGCAGAGTTTAGAAGCGGCTAATGCAGATAGGGATGTATTTCACTGCCTACAAACAGTGTAGGAATAGTGGCAAGTATTTGTGTACATCTCTTACTGATTTGAAATTATTTTTTTTCTTTTTTTACAATAGAAAAAGGTATATTTTCAGTTTCTTGTAACAGAAAGCTACCTACTTTTATTGAGATCATACTGCTGTAGCTTAAAGTCCAAAAGATACTTTTTTCCTAAATGCCACAGGTGAAAGATGCTCTGAAGTTGAGCTCTCCGGTCCTGTAGAAGATAGACTTCCTTCACAGAGTCACATTTACAATAATGTATATTTAAAGAAGAAAAAAAAGTCTTGTTCCGTTCCAGACCCTGCTCATCACTTGACTTTAAGGAGACAGACTTCTAATTTATGGCTTCTGTTTTTAATAGGAAGAGAAAATTGCTGTCTTACAGTCTTTTGCGGACCAGTTGATCTCTGCGGATCATTATGCAAAAGGAGTCATTGCTAACAGACGCAATGAGGTTCTGGACAGGTCAGTATTGCCCCGTTAGATGGGGTGCAGGTACTGACTGGAACAGAATGCTCTTTGGCAACATTTTGTAGCTGTTAAACGTGATGCCGTGTGCAGTCCTAGTTTTTCATTCAACATATGTATTTAATTGCAAACAGGTGGCTTCGTCTGAAAGCTCAAATGATYGAGAAGAGATCAAAGCTAGGAGAATCTCAGACACTCCAGCAGTTCAGTCGAGATGTGGATGAAATAGAAGCTTGGATCAGTGAAAAGCTCCAAACTGCAAGTGATGAGTCGTACAAGGATCCCACAAATATCCAGGTGAATATGATTCTCAGCTCAAAAATCAAAATAAAAATTTTTAACTTTGCAAAGCATACTCCGGTTTGAAAAAATATGCTCAGGAATTCTTGTTCAGTGATAACTGAATTATACACCATGTTGGACATGGTCTCTGTTTAACAAGGAGAAAATGGAAGTTACATTATGCATGAAAGGAGACCCAAAATAGAACTTACTTGGAAATTATTGATGCATATAATTAATAAGAGATGTGATATCTGCAGCAGCAAGTGTCCTGAGGGAAACCCCTGAGTAGCTATTCTGTCTTTCTCCCAGCATCTAGATAATAAAATAAGGAAATGGAGTTCTTGGGTCTCATCTCTGTCTGATGTTCTAAAATGTGAAGTCTCATTTATTTTTCAGTATTAAGGAATAATTAATTAAAGTTACCTCTTATGTTTTAATACTGGTTTATGAATGCACTGAACTACTTCTCTCAATCTGTTTTATAGCTTTCCAAACTGCTGGTAAGTAGTTTGGACTAGCCCTGGTATGTGAATTTGTTTTCTTTGTATAGCTTATGTGTGAGCACAAGCTCTGGTTGCGGTCTGTTGCTCCATCCATCAGTTCATGCAATCTCTTTGTTTTCTGTTAGTTCTTGACCTACATCCAGGTACAGCTATTGACCTTCATGTTATGGATGTGGCTTTTTTGTTAATGCCTATTCAGCATCATTTATTTRTGTATTCGTTTTGCAGGTGTTCTGCATGATCTGTTTAATTTGTGGTGCATTAGTGATGTAGTGTGGTGGGGTTTTTTAGAAGTTAGGCCATAGAAAAATGGGGTTTTATCCTCTTTTTTCAGAAATCTGGCTATTGGGCCTGTCATCCTCCTGTTTGGATCTAGAGTGGTGGTGATTTAACATGACACATAATGCCAACTCCGCTAGCTTGCATTTGTAGAATCAAATGCTGAAGGTGGAGGAGTCAATAAAATGATAGACCTAGATGGCTTAGTTCTTGCGGCACTAGCATAGAAGGGAATAATAGGGAAGGAACACTCCAGAACAAGATATGTACCAGATGGAAAGCTGACAGGACTTGTAGGAATCCAAGAGGTGGAGTAAAATGAGGATATATGGAAGGAGAAGACAGAACAAAGAAAGGGGAAGCTAACTAGAGTAAGAAAGGAAAGAATCGTTGTTTGTCAATTTAGGCTGTGGTACATCAAATTTTATTTTTTTTAGTTGAAAAAATTAGAATTTTATATTAAACCAAAAAGGCTTGTCTTGGATTTGTTGTCATGGTAATTATATGGAGATATGCAATTGGCATCTTTTTAATTGAATTTTACGTGTTGGTAAATCTAGCTTGAAGGGTATGTTTTTATRATCTCAGCATTCAGGATTAACAGTTCCCAAAATAAAGCAGTTCATGCAGAATTTCTCATGCCAGCGCTATATTATTTTCAATCTTTTATTTTTAGTCTAACATTTCCTTTCATTCCATTCTTTCAGGGCATTGTATACCCATGTCCAATGTTACTAGCATTTCCAGTTAATACTTGTAAATTCTGTCTTGTCATTTTTGTGCTCTTGTTATCTTCCTGGTGGGTGGATGGATCATGTATATGTGAGAGAGAACTGCATACTTCCTCCCACACCAAGGCTCCTGTTGTTCTCATGGTGCTATCAACTCAGCAGAGAAATTTTTTAAACAAATAATTCRCAGTTATTTTTATACAGTTTGTGGTTGTTAATTCATGATTTTAATATGTAATGTGGTCACGTATGACTTTGCCTAATATCAAAACTGTGCAGAAAGCAGCTGCAGCAGTGATTTCTCTTAATTACCTGTAGATTAGGGAGGGAAATAGAAATTTGTGAAATTACTATAGGAGTAGAAAGGATGATCTACTCTGCTTCTGCTTAGGTACGTATAATTGCTGCTTTTTGAAGGTGATGGCACTGAAAATGAGAAAGCTTTACTTGAGTAACAGCTAAGCTTAATGCAAGGAACGTTGCATGGGCATCTGTAAAATGCAGATGATGTTGCCYGAGTTTATGTATCAGCTCACGGACAGTTTTGCTGGGTCAAAGCTTGATGGTTACTCGGATTAATGAGAGTTACTATTTGAGTGAGCAATAAGTATTCTTACTGAGAGAGAGAACTTCTTTAGATCAGGCAATATAGAAAGCTCTTTATGTATGTAGATAACTCTTGTGCTCTCCTCTCGGCCCATGAGAACAATTTAGGAGCCCTTTGTCCAGTCTCTAACAGTTTTGCTTTTGTCCTATTCAGAGCAAACACCAGAAACACCAAGCCTTTGAAGCTGAGCTCCATGCCAATGCAGATCGGATCCGCGGAGTCATTGACATGGGGAACTCCCTGATTGAAAGAGGAGCATGTGCTGGCAGTGAGGATGCTGTGAAGGTAGATACAAAAGTCTTAGAAGATTTGCTTAGTTTTTGCTTTGAGAAGTGTTTGGATAACTGGGGGAGGASAGTGTCCCTCAAAAACAAATCTTGTTTTAGAGAAGCTTTTCTATTTTAACTATGCRGTAGAAATCAGGGTAATCGTTCTGCTTTGTTCTCAAGGGTGAGAAGTTTTCCGATCCTGTGATTGGGATGTAAAAGTTGAACTGAATTACAGCTAGACAGCATGAAATAGTGACTGTGTAATTTGCGTATCTGGAATCAGCAGCCAACCTTGTACCTTATTCTGGTTTTGCATTTATCAGAACTTATGTTTTTAGTTTGTAGCATTTATCTTTTCTATTCTGTAACAGGCACGCCTAGCTGCCCTGGCTGACCAATGGCAATTCCTGGTACAGAAATCAGCAGAGAAGAGTCAGAAACTGAAAGAAGCTAATAAGCAACAGAATTTCAATACTGGAATCAAAGACTTTGATTTCTGGCTTTCAGAGGTAACTGAGATTGGGATTATTTACTTGCAAGACTTGTTTTTCTAATTTTTGATTCCCTTTGCTGATGTTTGATTTTGTGGAGCACAGACAACCTTTGAGCAAGTCTAGATTTATTTGGAAAAAATCTTTATTACGACTAAAAATCTTGTGGATGTTTTTATGTTATTATTTATAAACAATAAGGTGAGAAGCAGCATATTTGCATAGAATCTGTTAGGAATTAAACAGGTGATGAGGCAAAGGTTTATCCGCACTGTAGAAAATTGAGAAGAGAATTAATTTGCATGGTTTTAAAGGCATTATAATTTAAAGGGTTTTGTGAAAACACAACTTGTTCTCCATCCCGTTTTTCCTTCCCCACCCCCAGGTGGAGGCTTTGTTGGCATCTGAAGACTATGGGAAGGACTTGGCATCAGTTAACAACCTTCTGAAGAAACACCAATTACTGGAAGCTGATATATCTGCTCATGAGGTATTGCTTTCTCTTTTAGTTTTGGAAGATAAATCATAGTAATCAGCAAATTCTACAGATACCACTTCAGTACATGCTGCAGTCATATACTTGTTGAAACATGTTTTCTTAATAAAAACTGTGACTCTGCACGGCAGTCAGATTATGATTTTTATACTGACACAACAAACACAGAACTGAGGTCCAAGCAATTCACGCACTTTTTCACCCACGTTTCYAGGATCGTCTGAAGGACCTGAACAGTCAGGCTGACAGTTTGATGACCAGCAGTGCTTTCGATACATCTCAAGTAAAAGACAAACGTGAGACCATTAACGGGCGCTTTCAGAGGATTAAGAGTATGGCAGCTGCCCGCCGTGCAAAGCTGAACGAGTCCCACCGTTTGCATCAGTTTTTCCGTGATATGGATGATGAGGAGTCCTGGATCAAGTGTGTATTTTGGAAGTTCTAGGCTCTGGCGCTGGGGGCATGTGCTTACTGCCAGCTTGCTAACAACATTCATAGTCTGTAGTARGGTTTTATAACTTGCCTTTTCCACAAGTATGTGTCTCTACAAGAAATCACCTTTGCCCCCCAGTCAAGGAAAACTATTTTCAAAATGGCTTCAGCACTAGCTTGGGTGGGGCTTCTTATCTACAGTTTTCTTTGGTCAAACCCCAAGAAGGAAAGCTCTGTACTGGAAAAAATAGTGCTGTTTAGACCTGGACCAGATAGCTGAAATTTGACTCTACTCCTTTTGGGAAAGTTCCTAGCAAAAATTCAAACCTTACTTTTTCACTCTGAAGTACTTCTTTTTTTTTTTTTTTTTTTTTTTTCTTCCTCATTCTAGCCAGTTGTAGTAATTAATCCAATGCTCTTTCCATATTGGTGTTAGTATCTTGGGAGGAGGGAAAGAAGTGAGCCTTATTGAAATCATTCAAATTACAGCACTTTCTTTGTCGTGCTTGTAAAATAAAAAAATAATATTGGACAACAGCAGGTAAACTTTACAAAAGGTATCTATCTTCTTAGAAGGAAAACAGTACAGAGAAACTCTGTCCTTCAGAGAGAAATGACAGGCCCTTTGTCGCCTTCTTTCTTTCCCCCACACATTACTCCTGAATGTGCTGCCAGGAGCTAGCTGCTGTTTGCTCATGGAGACAATTTTTTACATCCAAGATTTTTGTGCTATGAGGAGCATTTCCTTATCTGCAGTGGTTTTGTTTTTTTTTTTTTTTTCCTTTTGTCAGGTTTGACCTATAGAAGTAATTTTCAAATTTTATCTTTCTCTCTTCTCTCTTGAATTTAGAGAGAAGAAACTGTTGGTTAGCTCAGAGGACTATGGCAGAGACCTAACCGGTGTGCAGAACCTTAGGAAAAAGCACAAGCGCTTAGAAGCAGAATTAGCTGCCCACGAACCTGCTATCCAGGTAAATGCCTCTCTCCTTGGCAGATTTCTCYATAAGCAGCGTCTTTCTTGCTTGTGGCAAATACGAAAGCAGTAATAGGTTTGCTGGAATCCAAAGAGAATGCATAAGAAGAGAGCAAGTGATGTTCCATTAAGTGTGTTTCTCTGCTTTGCAGGGTGTTCTAGACACTGGTAAGAAGCTTTCAGACGATAACACCATTGGAAAGGAGGAGATACAGCAGAGACTGGCTCAGTTTGTGGATCACTGGAAAGAGTTAAAACAGTTGGCAGCTGCTAGGTGTGTGAGACATGTTTTTGTAAAATTCAGTATTAGTTAAAACAGTTCCATGGATTCATAGTGACCAGATTTACTGAATTTCAGGGTTTTGGGGTGTGGGTCTGTAGTCAGTAATAAGATGTAATAGCACATGTCACTGWTGACAGACTCTTGGAGACTATTGAAAAGAGTTTTGGTGATAATGTTCCTCAGTAGAAACRTAAGTCTTTTTTTTGAGGTATGCTATGTTTAGCCTTTTCTTGCACCAGTTGGAAACCATAGATTTGAAATTACCTGGCTTTAATCCACTGCCAGGATGTTTTTCTGAATAGAAGCTGTTGGGAGAAAATGATTCATTTTAGTCCTTCAATAGCTGCAGGCTTTGGGGCCTCGTGAATTTCTAGAGCTGTAGACATTGCAGCCTGCTGCTGGAGAAGTGAAGTGTGAATGGTTGTGTGTTTAGGGTTCAGTCTCTGTACGTTCTTAGGTCTTCTGCTGCTGTAATTTGTTTTTATATCTTATATMTAAAAGCCATAAAGCAACACTGTGACTAATTTTACCTTTCTTTTCCCATACAGGGGCCAGCGTCTAGAGGAGTCTCTGGAGTACCAGCAGTTTGTAGCAAATGTTGAAGAAGAAGAAGCCTGGATCAATGAGAAGATGACATTGGTAGCCAGCGAGGATTATGGGGACACCCTTGCCGCTATCCAGGTACGGGGAAAGTTGTCAGCTCTTTGTTGTTCTTGTTGCATTATTGTTGGTTAGAGCTTAAGGAACCTTTTCTTTAACTGTCTTTCSAATTTAGAGGTTATTGTTGGTTCCTTTTGAAGGCCTACATTGTAAATAACGTGAATTAATTTTATAAAAGCATCCCAAGTATGTTATTTCCTGTAGAAATGACTTGTAATTTGGTGTAGCTTTGCATCTCTTGACCTCTGATGGGCAGTCCTGGTTAATTCGAACGGCTGAAGTTATATTGGAAGTCARTATCAGTCTCCTTTTGTCCATAGAAAAACAGCAAGTTGTGCTAACCAGCTAAGATCAATAGTTTTTGTYAGAAAAAGTTTATGCTAGCTGACTTATAACAACAAATTATTTTAGGTTTTTTTTATTTTTAGTAAGTGGTGAGAAACTATTTTAAAAAGGTGACCRTGTCTCGTATTTGCAGGGCTTGCTGAAAAAGCATGAAGCATTCGAGACTGATTTTACTGTCCACAAAGACAGAGTGAACGATGTTTGTGCTAATGGCGAAGATCTCATTAAAAAGGTGAGCATAAACTGGTGAAGAAAATCCTTCAAAGGCTACCCAGGACATTTTCATGTCAAAATAGACTTACTCGACTCTGAGGACTGATTTGACATCTCTTTGAAAAGAGCTCTTACTCATTTTTTGCGGCCGAATAAGTTGTTGGTGTTAACTGCTTTCAAAGCTATTTCTTGGACAAAATCTTTCAGTTGAAGTCCTTGCTCTGTCACCAACTTACTGGCTGCTTTGGAAGACCTTAAGATCATACGGTGCGCATTTTTTTTTCTCCTGTCATGCAGAACAATCACCACGAGGAGAACATTACTGCCAAGATGAAGGGCCTCAGAGGCAAGGTGTCAGATCTGGAGAAAGCAGCAGCTCAGAGGAAAGCCAAATTGGATGAGAACTCTGCCTTCCTCCAGTTCAACTGGAAAGCAGACGTAGTGGAGTCATGGATAGGTACGTTCTGTAGCGGGACACAGTACCCTGTCACAAAGAAATCTGAAATGCTCTTTCATTTCAAAAGATCTCACATACCTCCTCGCTTGCTGTTGTAACAAGCAGACCTAAACCCAAAGTAATCAGCAGTGCTATACCCGCTTTATGCCTTTTGAGGTAACCTGATTTGGAACAGAGGGAATGTTTGAGATAGACACATTGACATTTTTACTAAATTTGTTTCATTTTTCAGGTGAGAAGGAAAACAGTCTGAAGACAGATGATTATGGACGCGACCTCTCTTCTGTGCAAACGCTACTCACCAAACAGGTTAGTGCTAATGCTGCTTCCACCCCGTAAGTGATGGAGAGAACAAGTGAACGCTTCTGCAATACACAAGGATCTGGTATTTATGTTTGAAACATATGCAGGATATCGGAATGGTTAAATAAAAATACAATCTAAAATATTGTTCTTTTTTTTAATGCTTCAGGAAACTTTTGATGCTGGACTTCAGGCTTTCCAGCAGGAAGGAATTGCAAACATCACTGCTCTGAAAGACCAGCTACTAGCAGCCAAACATATCCAATCAAAGGCCATTGAGGCTCGGCATGCTTCCTTGATGAAACGCTGGAACCAGCTACTTGCTAATTCTGCTGCCAGGAAAAAGAAACTCCTGGAGGCTCAGGAGCATTTCAGAAAGGTAAGTGGGGCTACAAAAATCTAATTGTTCTCTTCAAAAGAAAAACATAGAACGCTTGCAACTTGTACAGCTTTTTCATTTGCAGCTAATGATTATGGAGATCCTGGAGAGTTGTCGTAAGAATTTTTTAGATGTTTGCAAGAAATACGTAATAAAGGGAAACTGTCATTGATGCATGTTAATTCCAGATCAACTCATACAGAATACTTGCATTACTGCATAACTGAACTGAACAACTGGATTGTTTTCTCTTCCCAAGGTTGAGGATCTGTTCCTGACTTTTGCAAAGAAGGCGTCTGCCTTCAACAGTTGGTTTGAGAATGCTGAAGAGGACCTGACAGATCCTGTGCGCTGTAACTCGCTGGAAGAAATCAAAGCACTGCGAGAAGCTCATGATGCTTTCCGTTCTTCACTTAGTTCTGCCCAGGCTGACTTCAACCAGCTGGCAGAGCTTGATCGACAGATCAAGAGCTTCCGTGTAGCCTCCAACCCATATACTTGGTTTACTATGGAGGCTCTTGAAGAAACCTGGAGGAACTTACAGAAAATTATCAAGGCAAGTCAGAGAGAGAGAGAGAGAGACTCTTTTCATAGTGTATGACCTTTCAAGTCTTCCCTGGAAGTTGTCCTCCAAGATAATCAGTGCAGGAGTTTGTCACTGTACTACAGATGGAAATATCTCAAAATTTGGGAGCAAAGAAAAAATTCCATTAGCTATAAACTTGTTTTCATGCTCTTCCATTTGTGGTCTTTCAAAAGACAAAGCACATGTCGCTCGCTTCCCACCTGTAAAATGTTTAATGTCCATGCTGTGCAGTAAAGTAACTGCTGGTTCAATTCCAGTTCTCAAGGCTTCAGTAGGAATGTTCTGTGTTGCCATCTTAGATGACTTTGTCTAGATACCCAGGACACTCTTTGAGCCCTCAGTCTTGCTTTGAGCTTCAGAGCTGTGCTGGCATGCAGCTCTTAGTTTTTGCTTTTTATTACAGGATGAGGACAATCACATTATTTCTGTTTGAAATTATTGTTGTACATTTCTCAGGAACGTGAATTGGAACTGCAGAAGGAACAGCGAAGGCAGGAAGAGAATGACAAATTGCGCCAGGAATTTGCTCAGCATGCTAATGCTTTCCATCAGTGGATTCAGGAGACCAGGTATAGTTTGTCTTCCCAAGAGCTGCCCTTAGAGAATTCCTCAGCTAATATTTGTATCCATCCTGCATCTTTTCGGTCTAAGTTGTAAATGTCTCCTGCTGAAAAACAGCTATTCGGGACTTGGTCATTTCCTGCAGTTGGGATTTGAGGGAGGCCCTGTTAGTCATAGGGAATAGAAGAGCCCTGAAACACCAGACTTCAGAAATGTGTCTGCTTCCGAATTCATTTTCCTGCAGTAATTCCAGTTATCCAGGACTTTGCTCTTCTCCAGTTATTCCTGAACTAGTCTGCAGTACAGCTGGGGGGTGGGGGACAAATAGCTAGGAGCAGACTGTGTGAAGTGCCAGTGGCGTTTCTGTTAATGCTCCTTTTCTATTGCATAGTATATTAGAAATCTCACTAGAATTTCAGTAGAGAAAGAAGCTGTGAAAAAAGCTTAAGACTACTTTGTAATCGCTTACCCGGGGTGCTGTCTAATAATATCCTTGCCTAGGGAGAGGGAGTAAAGATTTAATAACTGCGTTAAAAATAAAAAATCCCAAGGTCGAGAATTGCAGTGAACTGAAGAGCGTGTTTCTAGAAAACAGAGGTAACGGTGCTCAGGCAGTGCTGTCAGCCAATTCTGACACACTCTGGTTGTGTTCAGAGGAGGTGAGTTCTGTTTTCATGTAATCCCGTGATTCTTTGTCTCTGTGTGTTTACAAATAGTTCTGTATGTGTCTTCATGAAATAATGAAATATAAGTATGATTTTTAACTTTCTGATGTTTGCTTCCCACCCAAATCTCTGTCCCTCTCTTACTGTCTTGTCTCTGTCCTGCTGCCTGATGTTTGGATCTTCACATTCTACAGGACTTACCTGCTAGATGGGTTAGTATTGAATTTTATATCTTTAAAAATTTGGTGATGTGTTCTGCTCTGTCTGCGTGTTTTCTTCTGTCATGACATCGCTTGTGAAAGCTGTGCTGAAACCCCTTTTATTTGAAAAGAGCAATCTGAGGCTGAGGTGCACAGACACAGGAAACAAGATTTTGGAGTAGATTAAGTATAAACCAATAGAAACATAACAATTTCCTAGTCAAAAGCAGAAGAAATTATTAGCGGGTAGCCACTGGCATACCATGGAAGTCCTAACTTCTGTTCTTGCTTTCTCTGAGGGCTTGCACAAGAACAGGCTCTTAATCTGATGAGATATGTGAGAACACAGAATAGTCTGCCTTTGGAAAACAGCTGACATTCCTAGTTTTCCAGCATTCGGAGACTTGCTTAGTGAATAAACTTTTCCATTATAACTGTTCTCAAAGCTCTGAACTGTTGACTGTTTTTGGTAAGGAGGAGGGAAGATTCTTATGAAGAGGCTTTACTGAAATTATGTGTCTTACTGTAGTATGCAAATATGAACTGCCTGTTTTTTCATCTGCTGCGTAACCATGCCCCACAAAGATTATATTCTTGATAGGAGAAAATAAAATCTTCCAACATGCACCCAGGAACTTGCCYGGGTTTGCAGGCAGTTTGAGGCCTGCAGTTTTAAGTCCACTTTGTGTCCATGGGAGTAGTTCCTGATGAGGATGCGTGCTGGTCATTTGTCAGGAAGTGGAAAGGAAATTATAAGATCTTTAAATGTCTTCAGACTGCCAGATCTGAGAGGGTGTCTCAGTATTTCTTCAGTATTAAAAATGTGCAGCACAATGGAAGCTTTGTAATAAGACATAATGTAAAATGCTACCAAATAGTGCATGGGCCTGGTGCAGAGGCCTGTGTGTCAGCCCTGGAGAGGAGGCAGGGGCCCTTCTCATAAAGAGAGAAGGCTTTTCATAATAAAAGGGTGGAATCTTTGCAGATAACTGTGTTTTTTATTTGCTCTGTAATGATCACAATGTCTTGTGTTCTGCTGTTTCTGCCAGATAAAAATAATTTGCCCCGTTTTTGTTGTACAGTTTAATGGAACCGAGCAGATTTTCCTGGAACGGATGCTGAATTCTCTGCTCCTTTGTAAAGTAGTGTTGTACATTAGTTCTGGTATCCAAGAACGAGCGAACAGAAAGGAGCCATTTACTAAAAGACGTAGGGTCAGAGTTTGAGATCACCATGCCAAGCTCTTTTGTTGAACAAATTACCAGAAGGCTGCTGATATGCCAGGCAGAGTTTGTCCTTAATTCTGCGTGAATAGATTAAAAATGCGGATTTAGCTCAGAGAGGCTCACAAGGCTGTGCTTAGCCTTCCTTGGCAGGGCAGGCAGAGCTTCAGAGAAGTCTGGAGATGAGAGYTGCCATGCGTACACCTTGCTTTTCAGTGTGCCGTAGCCGCTTGTTGCACCCGGCGCTGCCTGGAGGAGGTTTTCTTTGGGGAGGGGAGAAAGAAGAATCTGGAGTTTAGGAAGAAGAATGCCTTTAAAGAATCAGTAGATGAGTTAACTGCAAGATTTCAATTAATCTCTTAGTGAGACTCAATTTTTTGTGACTTACACGAAAATAATAACAGATTATAATAACAGATTATTTTCGTGTATGTGCAACCAGCATTTGAATAATTTTCTTTCATTAAATACTTGCTTGTGTTTGCTGCAAGGTGGTGCTGGCTTGGAGTGTGGCTCCACTGCAGTGGCCGTGTTTGGGTGTGTTCTTTCCTCTGTTCTTTCTTTCTTCCTTTTTGGAATTTACTTGGTTTCTTTTCTTTGACTAGCATAGCATATCGTCGTGTCATTCGTGTCTATCAGTATGAAGTTGGGGATGATCTATCTGGAAGGTTTTTTCCTCTTATTTTCTTACCTCACTTTGGTTTTCAAATGCACTCTTTAATTCCAAGGCTCGCTTTCCTTCCAACTAACTTTCACRGCTTAGAGGTGCTTGGAGGTTTGTTCCCCTGTTGACTGTTTCCTTTCCACGGTTGGTTCCCAGCTTCCTGCTCGGGGCGTGCGCTTCATCTCTTTAGACGTGCATTAAATCTAAGCCTTAACCCTGTGGTGAGAAACACCCAGATGTTTGGTGCATTTTCATTGCTACAGAGTGATTCAGCACTTGAAATCCCCTTCTCAAGAAGCTCARAAGCATGTAGGAGGATAGATTTCAGTGGGGATGAAAACCTGGTTTTAGTGACTTAAAATACCAGAGACTTAAGTTTTAGGAACTTAAACACCACGGAGTCAAAGGAGAGGGCAGCCCCCCTGCAGTGCCGACTTGCTGTCCGTGCACAGGCCGTTCATTATGAACTCCCGCCACACGTGCTGGAAGGACAGAGGTTCTTGAACACGGCTGCTTACAGGTTGCTCAGGATCTCGGGGAGAAAAGCAGCATCCAGAGACTTTCCATAGCTAGTCCGTATGAAGTAGATCCTGGAGACCATCACGGCGGTGGTGATCTTTACATGCTGGCGGGGGGGCTGCAGGGTCAGTGAGGGGAGCGGCCGTGCCGCAGCTTCTCTGGGCGCAGGATGGGAGAGGTGGGGCGGGAAAGGCAACTGTCCACCAACCGCTGCCGGGCAGGAGAGGTCTGTAGTTTTCTGCAGTGATTATGCCGTGTTAAGATAACTTTTAAACCAAACCAGTAGTTTTCAAGGTCTTTTTCCCCCATTTTATCCGCACGTAACACACCTCTGTAGAGCTCCTGTACATCGCTGGCAAATACAGCCCATCTCCAGTGAATCCCYTGTAGTTCGTGTGTGGGGTGTGTGCTGGGCACGGTGGGGTGGGGTGGGACTGCACTAAGTTTCTAATTTCATTAGGTCCGGTAAAGCGGGCGCTTTGGGTCTGGCATGAAGTGTGGCTGCTGATCATGTTGCCTTTCAAATGGGGCTAGAAATTAACTATACAAAGCGATATGTACACGTGTCAGTCTGAAATAGGATGAGTCAGAATAAACAAAACACAAAACCAGTGTTCAARTATCTACAGGAGAATGATACTGCTGTAAAGATTTTTAATTTYAAGGAAGGACTGTTAATTTCAAGCCCCACCTGCCATGTTTTATGGGGTAAGTGCTCTTTCTCACTGCGATTCTGTGTTTAGGTCTTGTATGGTGGAGGAATCGGGAACACTGGAATCGCAGCTGGAAGCTACTAAAGTAAGCAAGGCTCACCTACTGCTAAAACACCTTTCCCAACTGATGACTGGGGAACACAGGGTGGGAGTGGAAATGCATGTCATTATATGGTAAAAATCTTAATTGATTTTACACATTCTTGAGTCCTGAAAAGACCTCTGGGATTACCTGTTTACATATCTGATGTCTGCTTATATCACAAGCTGTTAAACAACACTCTGATGTAGTTTTCCTTTTTGTTTTTTTTTCTAAATGAGCGGGTGGGGCAGAGAGGATACAGTATTTTCAGCACGTTTCCTAATAAGAGGGGATTTTTGTCTCAAGAGCTGGTTTGCAAGCCCTGTTGGTTTCCAACAGTGTGCATGAAAAGGAACATTGTTTTGAATACTATTTTACAAATCCCAGTATATGTATATATAATCCCAGCAGAAAAAGAAGAGTGTAACCCTTCCTCCCCTGCCAGCCTGTGTTCTAACTTTTTAAGGGGTTTTTTTTGTGCTCCTTGATTTTCTCCTCTTCACTCCCACCTAACAGCGCAAGCACCAGGAGATCCGAGCTATGAGGAGCCAGCTGAAGAAGATCGAGGACCTTGGAGCAGCCATGGAAGAGGCACTTATCTTGGACAACAAATACACAGAACACAGCACCGTGGGGCTGGCACAGCAGTGGGACCAGCTTGACCAGCTGGGGATGAGAATGCAGCACAATCTGGAGCAGCAGATTCAGGCTCGGTATTGCCTACCCCGTGTGCAGCGTAAAGCGTGTCTGACCGGGGGGGGATGAAAGACAGGAGACCCATCTGCCTGTGTCTAAAAACAAACCTTGCGTGATCCCTGCTAATGAGTCTCTCCTGTGCTCCAACTAATGGGTGTAGTGAGCTTGTAAATCCCCACCACCTCCTGGCTCTCTTCAGAGGGATGAAGTTAGCAGTTTTGGAAAGAGTTCCTGTTGGCCATTAGCAACGATGAGATCTTGGAGGAATTGATTTACTCTGTTGAGCTGTGGTGATGTAATGTATTGTTTGTCCTCACCTTCTGATGCAGATGCTGGCTTGGGGCAGATGGGGTCCAGCAGYGTTCTGCACCTGAGGAACTGTTCACTAGCTTTGCTCCTTCCTTTTCAGAAACACGACTGGAGTCACCGAGGAGGCTCTGAAGGARTTCAGCATGATGTTCAAGTGAGTCGCAGGGAAAGCATGCCAGAGGAATGCTGCCGAGATATTTCTGGCATAGGGATGGCTCCTGTTCACAGCATTCTCCGACTGATCTGTTTGCAGCTCCTTTATTTTCTGCCCAATTTGGTGCCGGGCTGCTCTGATCTCTGCCAGACGGCAAGAGCCTCCAGAGACACCTGCTGGGTGCAGCCACAGCCTCTGCTGGGCACACTCACTTGTGGGCACACTGGTGTGGGAACTGGGAGTGCCAGGGAATTCCAGCTGGGAATATAGCAATTTCTTGGATGCTTTTTAAGCAAAGTAAAGAATTTGTGCTTACTTTTTATGTATGTTAGATAGAACTAKTTATCGATTCAAGCTCATTTGTCCAGAATAGTGGGCTAGTTATAATCTGTTCTAGTTTTCAGCCCACTTYATAGCTTTCAGTACTCAACACCTGACACTTAAAAATGTGGGCTTTGTTTTTATGTTTTTAGGCACTTTGACAAGGACAAATCTGGACGACTTAATCACCAGGAGTTTAAGTCTTGCTTGCGCTCTCTCGGCTACGACCTGCCTATGGTTGAGGAAGGAGAGCCAGACCCAGAGTTTGAGTCTATTCTTGACACGGTAGATCCCAATAGGTACGTGGGTCGGACCTTTTTATATTGCAAAATACTGTATCAGTGTCCTTTGGGGAGTTGGCTGGAAGGTCTCTCGCAGGCTGAGCTGTGCTTCTACTGCGGAAAGGCTATGGTTGTTTTCACAGCAATTCATGTAAAAGAGTCTTTTTGAAGGTAAGACTGACGTTCGTGAAGAAATTCACTTTAGAAAATGATCTGGTGTTGACAGTGTCCTGCGTTAAGACTTCCACTCCTCCCAGAAAAGTGAAAGGCGGGTATGGAAGCGCTCTGGGTATTGATGGACAGCAACGTTCACACGCTGTGTTTCACTGGCAGGGATGGACACGTCTCGCTGCAGGAGTATATGGCGTTTATGATCAGCAGAGAAACAGARAATGTGAAATCCAGCGAGGAGATCGAGAGCGCTTTCCGTGCCCTCAGCTCAGAGGGGAAGCCCTACGTGACCAAGGAGGAGCTCTACCAAGTAAGTACTGGTTGTGGCCCACCAGGGAGGAACAGCTCGTTTATAGACCGTTAACAAAGACCAGCACTGGCTGCTTGGAGGTTCGTGTCCCTGTAGTTGAGTCAGTTCTGAACCTGCAGAGGTGTGTGTCCTCTGCAGCAAACACAGACATGATGGCAACGGCCCTTCCCCGTTGCTTTCTTGGCTCTATAGAGGAAGAGGAAAAGCTTTAACTGCCAAAGAACTACACAGGTTGAGTAAAACAAGAGCTGCTCAAAGGCCTGGGAAGGGCCTTCACTGTATCTGTCCTCAGAAACTCACGCTTTCCTTTAATCATTTGGGAGACTAGAGGGAGATGTTTCTCCAGACAGCGAGTCAAAGGAGAACCTTAAGCCTGAGTTTGGACAGTATCAACCTCTCCTCCCTCGCACGGCCCTGCCAAGACAGCAAGTTTTTCCTGTCTGAATCCCACCAGCTGGCAGAGAAATAAAGAAGTTGCGCTGCTTCTTCTATCAGTTACCTGTTCTGTCTCCTCTTTGGGGGGCAGACTCAGGTCAGACCTTCCAACCCTTAACCAAATAGTGCGAACAGCCAGAGCMTTTCCATGCCGGGTGTAGTTCTGCTGCTCTGGCTCCTGCTGGGGGCCGTGTGCCCCTGGGCAGGGGAGGGCTGCTTGTAAATGCCCCATCCACGGCCTCAAAGTCCCGTCTCCACCTCCGTGCTGCCTTTGTCTTTCAGAACCTGACCCGGGAACAAGCCGATTACTGCATTTCTCACATGAAGCCCTACATGGACGGCAAGGGCAGAGAACTTCCTTCTGCCTACGACTACATAGAATTTACACGTTCACTCTTCGTGAATTGATCTAAAACACTAGTACCAAAAGATGCAAAGAACATGCTCACGTTTGCTGACTATAGCTCTGCATGTGTGTCTCTCTCTCTCTCTTTGTGCTCTACAATAATCAATGTTACTTTATGATGTAACCTTAAACTGCTTAGCTTAAAACTCTTAGGGAAAACAAGCATTGCAGTGTGCTTCAATAAAAGTTACTGGTCGAACCACATCATCTTGTGTTTAATGGCTAAATGCAAATTTAACTGTTACGTGGATGAAACTCCAGCTGTCAGGGTTACGTGTGTTTTACRGGCCAACGCTGTGGAGGAGGCGAGTGGGTGACTCTTGTGGAGTCAGGGTAGTAACACGCTTCACACAGCTGGGTGTGTTGCTGCCTTAGTCCGTGATCTCGCTCGCCAGCTGCTCCAGGTGATTCATTTCCCTGGGTCTGGGCTCGGTGAAGTCAGAACTCAGCTGCCAGACTTTGACTGTACCGGTAGCATCCCCTGCTGCCAAGAGCCCAGTTTGCTTGATGTTAAATTCTAAACAGTACACGGGGCATTCACCCRCGGCCTGCTTTACGGAAACGGCGGGCTTCCGCGAGCTCTTCTCGAAGTCAAACAGGTGCACGTCTCCTACAGAACAGAAATGTTGATTGCAGCTTTATGGCAACGGACTTTATATTTAGCAGCAGATGAGCATCTGCTTAGTCTGGAACGTACCAGTTTTTAACCCGTTTCCCCTTCCCTCTGCTGGTGTCTAGGCTGTGACAGAGAGCTGACATCACTGCAAGACAGCGCAGATTTATTCTGCTGTCAGAGAGCTGAAACCAGCTTGCCAAATTCTGTGAAGTCTCCATTCCTTAACTCAAAAATATTTGGGCAATTTTCTAGGGAAAAATTTCTTGTTTTAAACCATTAGCCATAGAAATAAATGTCAAAACCAAGGAAGCTGGAAATAAGTTTTAGCCACGGTAACCTTGCCATGTTACAGCCCTATGAATGGCTGTGGCAACAAGCAGAGGTATCATCAGAAGTGAAAAATAACTGTGACTAAAGTTGTCTTGCTAGTTAGAAGTTACTCCATTATACTAATTGCACAGTACAAACAACGGTCATTCCTCTCTGCTTGTAGGAAATGCTAATCAGTACAATTGACKTGTACTAATTAATACTCGGCACAGTCTTGATTTTATGTCTTGAGAATAGGCACCTGCAGTTACTTGCCTTCCCCAGACGCAGCTGCAAAGACCAGTGGTCGAACTGGAGACCAGCGTACACAGAAGAGGTATTTCTTTGATAACTGAAGAGAAACRAGGGCTTGTGTCTGCAACATGGAGTGCAAGTGAACTTGTCCATCAGTCCCACAGCTTAGAAACAGGTTCCTGGGGGAGGGAGGAAGCAAGAAACAACTTTTTTGGCTTTATTGCTAAAGATACAGAACAAAAATCAGTCAAGGAGCATAATCTTGGACAACATTACTGCTTTGCAAAGGTCTGAATGTGTTTCCTAAAGCGGCGATTTCCAGGCTGTACCCTGGGAYGTGGTCTGTAGAGACACGGCTTTGTTACTGCCCTCAATTAAGTTTAATGAGGGCTCGTGTTGTCCACCGAGTATTGACGGTGGGTTGTGAGAACTGCTGATCTAGAGACAGGCATTGTTAAGAGTTGGGTTTGTCTCATGCAAATCAAATGCAAACCTGGGTGTCAGCATGTTCCATAGAAACACGGCTTGGGGCCTCTTCCATGGATAGTGGTAARTGCAGGCAGAGATGTGAGCTTCTAATTTAAATTCAGGCGGCTCCTAGTAAGATTTCTGATGGGCTGATCACTTAAGCACTGATAAATAAATGACTTTTCCAGCTCCTTCCCTTGTCTTTAAATTGCTCCTTTAATATTAACGTCTGGGATGACCTAAGGAAGGTGTTAATGTTCTACGCTGGCCCAAGTACAAACGCTATTTTGTGCGACTCGTGTTGCCCACACGCAGCATGTTTGAGTGGGCAGCTTCACCAGAGCCAAGGGACATTGTTTCTCCTACGACGGGAAGTTACTTGATCAAGTTCCCAACGCCAGGCCACTCTTCTTTGGAGCTTGTACCCCCCCCCCGGGGGCTATTTGAAAAATGCACGTGCAGAGCCAGGCAGGAATTTGTGTCCAGCATGCAGCACCGTGTTAATTCCCAGCACTTGCCTGTGGAAGGGTGAGCAGCTCACGGAGTACACCGGCCCGGYGTGCGGGGAGAAGGCGAGCTCCGCCGGGGCCCTGAGGGGAACAGAAGTGCCCRTCCGATGGAGAGCCGGCGTCTCTGCTGCAGTGGAGCACTTCAGGGAATAGCCGCCTTCCACACCGACGACGAACACGCGGGGATCGAAGTGTGAAAAAGAGAGCGAGGTGACGCCCACAGCTGCCTCTCCCCAGGAGAGCTGGGAGAAGAAGAGAGAAAGCTGTGGTGAGAGCTGGGGGCCCAGAGAACCGCACCTGTGGTTAGAGCAGCATGAACCAGCCTGCCAGGGACCCGACGAGCCGTTCGCTGCACAACTCGCACCAGCTACGATGTTTGTAGCRCTGCTCAGCCTTTAACCTCTGCAGCATCCTCCTACAAGGGGAGTCATGTGAATTAACAATATTACAAGCAAGTTCYCTTCTCCATCCCAGCAGCTTCTCTTTAGAGTGTGGCAAAACCTCGGCTGTTGCCAGTCTTCCAAGGAGTGATTTCAGTATGGGAAAGGAGATGGGGATCAAGGGTTAGTGCGTACGTTCAGAAGGGGCTTTTCCTGGCCCTTCTCATGTGGAAGGCGAGCTCTGCCACATGCKCTCCAGAGTTAAGAGTGTTTTTGTCAGATCAGCCCTCTTTGAACTGCTGAACTCACCTTCTTCAGCTGAGTGCTGCGAGGGATCTGCTGAGCCACCACGGCGAATCCTTCGGCCAAGGCCAGCCGACCATCTCGTTCCTCCCTCCACACCAGGATCTTTCCGTCCGTCGACACGCTCAACAGCCGGGCGTGGTTTCTGGGCTTGGTGTCAGGCAACCAGTTAACCTGTTCCAAAGCCATGAGCTCCTGACGGGGGGACTGTCACGACTGCCAAACCGACGCTCGGCAGCCTGCGCTCCCCTGAACCCGCCAGGACAACGCGGGAGCAGAGGCAGGCGGCAGCCAGGGATCTCGGTACCAGACCAGCTTCTGCTGGCAGCTGGCACACGGACACAGATGCTAGAGGAGAAATGCATTCAGGTGTTGAGGGCTGAATTCTGTATTGCGGTTTCTATGGTTCACCTGCCATCACTTTTGAGACGTGGTATTTATAGCACTTCCACCCAGCTATAAACAGCAGCATTCTCCTGACTTTCAGATGGGAAAATACACGGATTGCCCAGAGCCGCAGTACCCCAGAAGGACAAAAACCACCAGGAAGCCAGTCTGCATGACAAGTTGTGACCCTTCGTGTAGCTTTAAGCTTCCAGCTAAGGATCAGTGATGCTTTGCTGCTTACATTGTTTAAACCACAAGTATTGTTGGCTGCATCTGCATCAATAAACAGTTACAGCATGGGAACAGGCCTACTCCTCATTCATCCTGAGCAGAGATAAGTTATTTTTACTTGCAAGGGTCCAGTTCAGCAAATGCCTGTTCAGTAGCTAGATTTGGGGAGAAACAGCCAACCAAAAGAGAACATAACCGCTGAAATGTAGCGGCCTGTCTGAGAGCTTCAGGTAAGCACCAGCAAGGTGAATACGAACTGAAAGTATAAAACAGAGCAATGGCAACTCTTGCCTCCCCCCCCTGTGTCTTCTGTAGATGTTCTCCGTTACCTGATAGACTGGATCAGTGTGAGTGTCATCTGTCATCCCCGTCCTCCAGATCACGGGGTCTTCTGTTCTGCTGGTGTCCCACACCACCAGCTCCCCACTGAACAGGCCACCTGAAAGGACAAAGATACCAGTAAAACATCTAAGGGCTAATAGCGCAAAAACCCAAGTAATGCAAGAGGCAGTTTGAGCTGGTATTACAGCAGAACTAGGGATAACTTCTCTTACTGCCAGTGGGAAGAGCAGTCCTCAGCAGAAAGGGTGACAAATGCACAAATGAAGCTCTGGTGGAAACAGGCCCACCAGCTTCAGAGGACTGGCAGCTATATAAAGGGCWCAGTCAGCTCTGGTGTAAGAGAATACAGCTCTACCGAAATAAGCACGCTCTTCCCACTTACACCCAGGGCTGAATTTCCTTCTATCATCTCTCTCTGAGGAGATGATATAAAGGCMGATGTCACTGAAAGAGCAAGTCCCAGTTCCCAGTCCAGAAGCAACRGTGCACTTGATGTTGGCGAGCACTAGTTCCTCAGTTTGAGGAGCTGCAACACCATTACTTCTGCAAGAAGTCTTAGGCTGAGGTGAGAGAGAGCGAAAACCAACGATCCAAGCTGAAGGAAATAAGGGTACATTTCAGATCGGGTCTAAGGTAAGAGCAACCTACCAGCTATCAGCGAAGGCTGGGAGGGGTGGAAAGCCAGGCACATGACAGAACTGGGAACATCCACCACTAGGTCAGGGCGCTGTGGATTCAACCCTCTTCTGTCCAGGTTCCAGGTACAGACATAGGATTTTTCTGTGCTCCAGTCCCCACCGTCCAACCTGAAGAAGAGACAGCTACGTCTTGCCTTGTCTGTTCCTCAGAGAACCCAGCCTAGCAGAGCTCTGGGACGCCCGACTGGGCATTGAAACGTGCTGCTTTGTGGCTTGAAGGAAAACTGAGGTGAAGGGATCATGAGGTGATGAGACTTCTCTGCAGGCTAGTACACACAGTGTCTGTRCTTACAGAACAAAGTGCCTGCAAGTAAATCTGTGATATGATTCACTATTCCAAGATCTA
The DNA here is from genome assembly GCA_030449065.1 of Oceanodroma leucorhoa. Taxonomy (NCBI): domain Eukaryota; kingdom Metazoa; phylum Chordata; class Aves; order Procellariiformes; genus Oceanodroma; species Oceanodroma leucorhoa. The sequence goes on from JASVER010000051.1 coordinate 5,243,152, forward strand.
CTAACCATTGAAATACTGGGAACACTCTAAAGGGCACATACAGAAAGTTGCTGTGAGTATTTGGGAATGAAAATCCAAGGAGACCAAATTGCTGCTGATTTGCAAACTGGCTGAGTTGCAAGCCACGCTTCCTCTAAGCAAGCACTCAAAGATCCAGGGCCTGAGAATACACAGCGAGGAAATATCTCACCTGGAGGACTGACAGGGGCTGAAAAGACTTCCTGAGTCTTGCTTGGCCTGGGATTAAGCAGCGTGATTTGAMGTTCAGGTGCCAGGAACATTCTTCACAACCACCAAACGGTGTCGAYGACCCTGCACAAATCATGCCGTGCACCCCAGCTCGAGAGATTTCAATCCAGTCATTGGCTTATGCCATCGCATGGGTATCATACTTGATGGGCATACCCATATGCCCATCATACTTGTTTGCCACAAGTRGCTCATGAATTATTACTCTGGGATGTTAAGAGACACCTGCCACTCTACTTTCTTTGTTATTTCTGTTTCATTCATTGCTCACTTACCAAAGTGCTAGGTGTATTCTGTCACTAGCACTGCACTGAGCAATGTGATGTCCTGTCTTGCTACAAGCAGACGATATGGAGGACAGAGATCTACAGAACAGTCATTGGCCAGGACAGGAAGCAATTATTTTGAGCCTGACTTCTACTGCCTTCATTTGATGCTCCTAATTCTTTTATTGGAAGAGATATGATCAAATAAAAGGAGCAATTTTTCGTCCAATGGGTAGTTGATCTGTGAAACTCCTTACTAAAGAATGTTGTAGATGCTAAAAGTTTACACAGATTCACAGAGACTGTGTAAGTTCATGGAAGGGAATTCTACTGAGGGTAACCACAGACATAGAAACCACATTCTAATCTGAAAACAACTGTAGACTGGGAGAGCAGAAGGGGCAAGTAACATACAGGTTTGCCCTGTTTTGCTCTTCCCTATGCACTCACTCATGGATCCCCTTTTTGCTGGGGCTTTTAATCTAAGGAAACAGTAGTGGAAGGAAAAAGGAATAAGGGCAGCAGCAGGGCACAGAAAGGAGAAGCTGCTATAGACATTCATTGGATTAGATGAAAGTTTTGTCCAACTCTCAATTCAGAAATTCTTAAATGTTCGTTAGCACATGTCCGTGGCATCAGGCGCACGCGTGAATGGGTGCCAGGTTCATCCGGGGTGCTAAGAGACCACATTAAAACAACACGATCTTCGGTGAAGATAAGCACGTACTGCCAAACCTCCCCCACACATATTTGCAAGTGCATCTGCTCTTTACATATTCTTTCCAAACAGACTCTATCTAGAAACAAATCAGTAAGAGTACATGTATCCATTTTTGGGGCATGGGGGAAAGTAGAAGAAATAAAAGCCATAATTTAAGACTGCCCTGAGATTTTGTTTCTTTGAATATGAATTATTTAACTTGCATAAGGTGTATATACATGTCTAGTTTATTACTGCAGAGGAAGYGAACATATCTAAAACTCAGGTCAGCCTGAGACATCACATCAACCTCAGCTGCGCTCTCAAGCCGTTCAGATACTCACCGGCCATACGAACATGCAACAACGGACCCGGTTGCATTCCATGAGACGCTGGTAACCTGTAGGTTTTGATCCTGAGCCTCTGGGTATGACAACGTATGCAAACACAACACCTGGAAGAGATCAAATTCAAGCACTGAAGCAATAATTTCCAAACACAGAGAAATGAGATCTGTGCATGCCCCTGCATATGATCCTACGGTTACAGCGTAGGCTTCCCCTCTGTCCAGGCAGCACATATACGTGAAAAAGTTGTTGAATTCCTATAGGGGAAAAAAACCCAAAGCGCATGACCCTCCCAAACCAACTGTCGCTTCATAATTACCTCTCACAGACTGCACACTTCAGGGGCTCCACGACAACTCTGGAAGGCTGTGCCATAAGGATTTATGACAGCCCCCCAGGTATGAGTCTAGCACTCGCTAAGCTTCACAAGCAATGGTCTGAAAACGACTGTACCAACATGTACTGACTGATCCAAATTGCTTCCACTCTTGAGTACTGTACACTGAGCAAATCTAATCTAAACAGGAAGAGCTGCCGAATCACTGACTGCAACTGTTCCTAGATAACTGCTAGTCTGAAATGCTCTAAAGGGGCTACTGGAAGCTGAAGATAAGCCTACACCAACTGCAGGCTTCCTTCTCACAAAGCTGCTGCAACACAGTCACTAGCAGGAGGAACAGTTTTACCAAGCAAGGCCAGGCCACAAGCAAGAGAGAAAGCTGGAGAAAACAACAACTAGTAATTTCTCATTATTAGAATCTGGAAAGAACAGTCACAGCAGTAAGAAACAGAACTAAYGAGTTAGAGCCATTGCAACCAGCTCTGCTTGGGTAATGACAAGGATCTGAATTCTGTCAACTTACTGTTTCGTTTTGATCTGTCCAGTTCACTTCAAAGCCATCAAAGGCACGGCTTTTCCAGTTTTTATTTAGCTCTTTGATAACAGCATCCTCCACTCTCTGAAGGAATGATAGAAGGCTRGCGTAATCTACTTCGACTTCTTGCTGGAAGTCTTGGACAGCATCTTTACTTTGATCTGTCTGCACGCCGGCATCTCGGCTAGTATGAGATTGTACTGCAGTTTCTGCTGTTGAAATTTTCCCAGTCTGGCAGCTTTTCTAGTAAAAGAAGACAGGCACTCCATAATCCAAACAGAAAAAGAGTGCTGCAAAAAACATGCAAAACCTCTTCCCCTTTCTGGCATTTCATAGCGACATTCAAGCACATCTGCACACCTCTGGTTCATGGTGAAAAGCAGGGTGCCTCTGTAACTATCCAGGTGTCGGTGATGCATTTGTGACCTTCACATGATCTGACTGAGGCAGAGATGCCTGAATGCCAGTCAAATTCAGCACGGAATGGGGAGGATGGGAGAACGCCAAAAGGCAGCGAGCCTCCAGAGGACACAGCAAACACCGAACATGATGACAAGCGTGGTATTATCAGCTCTCAAACTACTAGCTTTGTGGCAGCTGCACGTGTGTTTCTTTSCCAATTTTATAAAGGGCCTAAATTAGTAAAATGCTGCAAAGGGGCAGAGCCAGCAGGCAGACACCGGCACCTCGGGCCCACCTGCCACCGGCTCTGCCCCGGGGACCGGGCACCGGCAGGGATGCAAGTTCCCTGCAGGGAAGGTCTCCGTCCCGGGCCGAGCTGGAGCAGCGGGACCTGCGGGGGCTTCACCGACAGGCACGGAGGGGACGAGTCGGGGCCCGGCCGCAGGACCAGGGGGGAGGGAAGGAGCAGGCCGCCGGGGCTCTGACAGCCGCCGCCGGGGCTCTGACAGCCGGCCCGGCCCGGCCCCTCCCGGCGGCATACGAGCGCGGAGCGAGGCCGAGGCCCCCCGGGGTCTCTCACCGCCTCGCAGCGGGCGCTCCGGGCGCTCCTCCACAGCGACTCCACGTCGGCGCCGGGCGCCGTCCCGTCCGCGAACATGGCGGCGAGCGCGGGTCGCGGCCCAACGAGCTCCCACCGCCCGCTCCGCGGGTTCCCATGGAAACGGGCGAGGCGCTGCGGGATGACGTCACCCCGAGCGACGGGGCCGCCGGCCTGCGGGCGGTAAACTGACCCGGGCGGGTGCCATGTTGGGGAAGGGCACGGAGGGTCTATGGTGGGCGGGCGGCGGCTCCATGCGGGAGAGGGGTGTGGGCTGGTCCCGGCACCGGTGGGTGCCTCGGCCGGCACCTTTTTTAATGCCGTCGATCCGACGGGGGCTTCTGCTTCCCCTTCGGCCGCCCCAGCCGTACCGGCGCTGGGTCCCGGCTGGTCCCGCCGCGCCGCCGGGGACACAAATGGCAGCACAGGCGGGAGGGCGCCCGGGCTGCCAGGAGTTAAGATGGCGCCGGGGGCGGGAAGGGGGGCCCACACACAAAGCCGTGTGTGGGCAGGCTGAGGCGGGGGCTGCGTTGTGAGGAAAACGATGTTTGAGGAGAAATCCGATATTCGGCGGCCGGCGGCGCAAAAATCCCGCAGCGCTCAGCGGTACAAGCTGCGTCCCCTGTGGCTGCCCTGGAGCCGCGRGCGTCCGCCGCGGAGTGCCGCTGCCAGCCGCCTTGCTGCAGCTCGGAAACAGGCCTGGGGCTCTGCTCCGGAGCCCTCCACCCTGCGGAGGAGGAATTATTTGTAATGCTAGAAACGTGGTTTTAAGTACGGCGCTTTGGTTAGCGCGTACGGCTTGCGCCTGCCCAGGAAACGGGGTAGGGGAGTCGGCTTCAAACGTGCGTGTGAAGCCTGGTGGGCATTTTGACTTCCTTGCTTTTTTACGTTCGTTGGTTTTGATGAGGGAATTATGGTAATTTGTACTGTGGGTGAATTACTATTTAACCTCGCTCCGAGCTCGCTGCACGCCAGCTGGGTTGCCAAAGCTGGGCAGCTCTCCTCCCGGGAGCCACGAGCCCCGGAGAGCTGTGGTTAACTGGGTACAACGTCTGCCCCTCGGTGCGGGTACAGCTGGATATAGAGAGATAYATATGTACATATATACAGCTGCATAACGGTCGTGCTGCTTGTGTCTGCAGAAATATTCACTGGTGTCACAGCTTCCTTAAGGAATTATTCCTAACAGGTATGACTGTGCTTATAGTTTTTTTCCGAACTGTAAGTCCATTGGAACAACTTAATGATGAACGCATAGGCTAAATTTAGCTCTGGTATAAGCAGGCACAGATGCACTAACTGCAGCGGAGTTATTCCTGCTCTTGCTGGGAAGGAGTTTGGCCTGTATGTAAAAATCAAGATCCCAGGATAGAGAGTAGGCGCTCATGAGAATGGACATAACACTGCTTTAGCACATGTGAATCCATTTATGTCAGAGCCGAGTGCAACGGTTCTTCTAGGAATTTAAAGTACTTTACAAATAATAGTGAAATATGATTCCCTAAAACTCCTGATAAGGAACTGTTATAGCCTTTTTACAGACAGTGAAACTGAAGCAGAAAGAGGTTAAGTGGCACCTCCTTCAAAAGCGAGGGAAAAAAGTCCCGATGGAACTGAAGCCTCCAGGTTTCAAATCCTGTATGTGTATCTGCTGCGATCCTTCCCCTGGTTTGTGTGGACCTTCACGATACTCCATAGTACAGCTAAGAACATAAACGCATTCTTAGGTTGGCCTGATGGTGCTTTTAGCCCTGCAGTCTCTCTCTGATTAGCACAGGAGTTAATCTGAATTTCCAGAATTCAAGTTCGGCATCTCCTGCAGCAGAAGGTAGCTGGTACCTGTGGAAGCCCTAACAGTGGCAGCAGGGACACTGCTTTTTAGTGACCGGAYGCGAGTCTGACCACTTTCTGCAGTCCACTTCTCTTGTAGGCAGGCCCCTGGCACCCCTCTTTTGGTCCCTGCCATATGGCAGTGAATAAGGGACTAGATGGACCATTGGCTTGACCATTTTTTTACGTCCTTTTTTGTGGTATGGCTTATTTTTTATCAGGTCARATGGCAGGATGTGAATTACAATACTTAATGACAAAGTATACTCTGCTGTCCTTTTCTACCAATTTTAACACAACTGAAACATCTCAAAAGCCACAGCTCCAGAACTCTTCAGATTTTCAACCAGGTGTCTGTAGCCGTGGGCTTGAGTCTACTTTACCGTCTTTTTCTCTCGTGCAGCTTTCTGTTTCCACCTTGTTTTAAACATCCATTTACAAAGCAGCTTTAAAAGGCATAAGAGTATTGGAAACAATGTACTGGTTTTGTCGCCGTGGGATTCCAGTCCTTTCTCTGGAGAAAATACTTGGTGTTCTGCCTCAGTGTATTCATTCAAGAGCTAGACTGCTAGATCATAAAACAGTGCTCTGCTGCTATTATTGGTGAAATCCTAGTACAGCACTTACTGAAAAATGCTTATTCTTTAAGAGATCAGCTTGAAGATGCAAAACAGTGACAAGATAATCTGTCCCTTAATGGGTGAAATAAATATATTTTCTATTCAAATTCAACAACCTTATTAAAAGTATGTAAAGCAAGCATTGTTGGATGAGTTTTTCTACTGCAAATAGTTAAATGCAGGAAGTAGAGCGATTTTTTTTAATCTCAATTTACTTTTTGTTGAATAACTGATACTAAATATTTGAACCCAATAGCAGAGTGCTTTTTTAAAAGGTTCTTAATGTTTAAGATTTATTATCTATAAATAGATCTTCTTAAGTCATCACTAAATTATCTTTAATTAGCATGATTAGAACTGCCAAGGAATATTAGTGTTTGGTAGTAGAGTAAATACTACAAGTGTGAATTTATATACAGTCTGCATCATAATAAAAATGCTAAGTGCAGACTGATATTTAAAAACTTCAAATAACTTGTCAGAGGGAATTTAACGAGAAAAGTTTGTGTTTTTTGAGATGTGAAGTGAGATAAGAAAACTGGAATTTGAATATGTGAAACAGACCAAAAATAAATCAACAATTTTTTCAGCAAGTAATATGTGAAGTTACTGCAAATGTAGTACATGTTCCCTGTAACRTGGTGCATGTCTGGACTTTTTCTTCCCTGAGGATGAGAAAGGAGCAAACAGCTCCAGAAGATGACTGTTCTAAGTAATCACAGTTTAATCCTTCTTTATTCCTGTATCTCTGATTTGCARGGGTTTCAATATATCAACAGTATTTCAATAAATCACACCTTGCTTTTTCTTTCTGACATGGCAGTATCAGATWCATAAATATTTTTGTTTTGACATAGTAACCCTACACTGGAAATAAAGTAAAATCAGGGATAATTGGGGGAGGGTTGTTACTAGCCTGAGGCTACTAAGTCTCTCTAAAGTGGCTATTATTACTACAATGCTGATCTGTGCTTTCTCTTCTTTGTGTTTCCTAAGACAAAGTATTAATAAGTTTTCACTTTCACATAATGGAGCAAATCAGCATCAGAAAACAAACAAGAACAAGAGAAGATTGAGGTAAAGAGAAAGCAGTGTGGGAAGAAGCACTGGGGGAGAAAGTATCAGAAAAAAGAATGAGGTATAACAATAAGCATGCACACATATGATTTCTATGACCTGGAGCAAAAGAAATATTCTAAGCTACATCTCAGTAAAAATTCACCCACTAGTGGGTGCAGTAGCTGCCCTCTATGTGTGATAAATGAAACAATCAGGTTCTGTTGAGGCTCCACACAGCCGAAACAGCAGCCTCTACCCAAAATAGAGACACATAACTTAGCCTTCCCCTTTTACACCTACSCCCCATTCCCTCCATCCCAAACATGCAAGTAAGGATGAAGAAAACAGCATGCATAGTTCAAACAAGAAYGGAGTGTCCAGCCATGAGGAAGAGCTCTTGGGGCTTAGATTGGCAGTGAGGGGCTTGAAATGGGATCAAAGGCATTGACTTTTACTGATTGATGGCTCTGTTCAGAGGAACAGAACTTTTTACATATTCTCATTTATTAACAAAAAAGCAAAAACAATAACACAGTCAAACAACAAAACTCTTCAAACAATAAGAAGGGTTTGTATCAAAGAATTGTCACTCCAGAACCTACTTGTCTCCCCAGCTACTATAACCAGCAAGACCTAATTCTGTTTCCCTAATTGTTCATTTCAAACCTGTGCACTACTCTATTGCCTAGCATGACAAATTTGTTTTGGAGGAGGTCTGGGTACTTACCTGCATTGCCTYTGAATTAACCCAAGTATGCAATATAGAGTTTGAACCGGCTTTATGCTGACATTTTGTGCTTGTTATTTGGGTACAGGCAATACCTGATCAGTTAGTTATTCCTATACTGTTTAGCTTTGAAATAGATCTTSAGTGTCATTTGCTTTAGAGTGAGTTTGTTTGCTCTACTGATCTAGAAGTTAGTCTCACTGAGGCTCAGAGGTTTGTGTTAAATGGAAATACCCCTAGAGAAAAATAATCAACATGATACTACCCAAAAAGGAAATTACTCGACAGCCTCTTACATCTGCAGCATTATTTAAAAGGACACCTCTTTAGATTCATCAATAGTCTGGTGTAGCTCATTCCCGAAAGTTTTTAGCGACAGCAGCACCCTATTGYGCTACTGTAGGTGGTGATTTTGGAGTTCAAATGCAAGACCAAGAAGTAATGAGTTGACTGAAGTCTGTTTATCTGCAGTGTTACCTATGATTCTCCTCATCTCATTCAGAATATACCACAAGCATTTATTTTACCCTTGCCAAAGCTCTGCAAGGTAGAGAACTGCTGGTGCCATTTTTTGACAGGGAAAATTTCAGGTGTAAGGGTTGGATGACTTGCCAAATCATGCTGGGAATTTATGGCAGAAGAAAGAACAGGACCCAAGTTCCTAAATTGCGGAGCAGTGTTTCAACCATACCCGATACATATTTTGTGGATGCGTTGCTAATGTACACATCTTATTTCTTTATGTTAGAGATCTGTGATTTTAAAACATCAGGTATTCACACATTCACTAAACCTGAAGGAAAGAAAGGTCATCACAACTGTTAGTGTTAAGAACACAGTGTCCAACCAGATGCTCAGTAGCTTAATGAGGGTTCAGGTCCTTGCGTGGAGTCGGTGTGTTACCTCAAGCTGTGTGAATCCTCCAGCTATTTCTTCTCCAGTGCCATTCGTAAAGAGCTTGTGCATTTTCTCTAATTTCTGACCTCCTTTTCCCTGTTCCCCCTCCCAAATGTCTGTCCCTGCAAATGCTGTGCCCTTTTTGCTTTGAAAACCGTGCTTTCAGTTTAAGCAGAAAACATGTTGCCTCATTTCTGAAGTTCTGTTACACCTAGAGACATGATATGTTATAAAAATAAGCCATCTCCATTAAAATCATAGATCTATTATGCTTTGTAGAATTAAGAGTTGGGGGGTCCTCACTAAATATCATGGGTATGATTTCTTGCACTGTACAGGTATTGCCTATCCCATGTTCATTCCTTCATTGATAATAATAAGACAAAGATTTTAGTCAAGTGTAACCAGAAAGGGAAGGAGCGCAGGGAAAGCTTGCTTTGTGGCAGGTGTCAGCAAGCTACCACCGCAGGGGCGCAAAGACACCACGCCGGCGGGTTTTGAATGGCAAGCAAGAGCTGGCACAGGGCCAAGAGCCATGGCATATCGAAAGAGGCATCTGTGAAAGGCTCGGGATCCCAATTCCTGGCTGTCGTGGTGCTCCGAACTCGGTGGCAGCTGGGAGCCTCTGCCTTGGACAGAGGCTTGATGCTGTCAACAAAGTGATTGGCAGTGTCTCTCTCCTTTTAGACTCAGCAGCCTCTAGTTCCTGCTGAGTTTATACCAGCATGCCCACCATCTAATCTCAGAAATAAAAGTACAATCTGGCGTGCCACTCTTAAAAGGTAGCTGACCCTTTGCAGTGCTGACAACATGGAAGAAAACGCTGAGATCCCTTCAATTAATCCCATAGTCAGTAACCACACATGGCTAAAAATTATTTTTGTTCTGTGCATCACTTCAACAACTCATACTATGTCTACAGTACCTCAAACAGTTGTTGGAATTTTAATTGATACATATAAAGCAGCTGGCTACCTCAGAAAGCATTGTGGACAGGTATTATTCATCTGAATAGAACTGGCTATCCTTTGCAGAAGTGTTGTTTCAAAAARGGACATTCAGAAATAAGTAGTTACATTCCACTCAGTACCATCAGATTTATACTTACGTAAAGCAAGCAGAATTTTCATGGTAGTTTTTGATAGCTCTTCAGAAATCTATATATTTATTTAATTTCAAGCAGCTAACTTTCATTTCTTATATATATAATTTCTATGAACACTGAATGATCAATAAATACATCATAGCTTTACTGGGGTAYGTATATGTCATTTAAGAGTGGAGAATAAAATAATGTTCCTACCATGATGTGAGCTAATACAGTAGGAAGGAGATTTGCAAGGACACCTTTTATTGATATAAATTTCACAGCCATTTAGAGAGTTTGCATATTGTCAGTTTAGCTAGACCTGCAAAATCATCTTACACTTAGTGTGAAAGCCACTTCTGAAACGGTAAATAAAAATATCCCATTTTGATCGGTCTGTCATCCCAAGTATAACAAGGATCCCARAGGATCCTGGAGCATATTATGCAAACACACACAGAGAGAACTTTACAAAATTATGCACTGCAGAAAGATTATCATCTTCTCAAAAGCACATGGAAGATTAAGGGAAGCGGAATATCTTGTATAGACAAATTGGATATGTCAGTGTGAGTGTTTCAACTGCTGCAGAAAATGCCAAGTGATTTGTAATGATCACTTTCTTTTTATCACCTCTATAAGATGGCACCTTTATCTTTTAGGAGCAAGACAGGATAGTAGTYTGGTACTCAGAAATAACAGAATGAACCACCAATATAGCCAGTTTGTGTAACGTTTTTCTTTAGTGAGTATGTAGGGTTCCCAACACAAGTACTGACACCGGTCTAACTTAAACAAAAAAAGAGTGAAAACATGACAAARCAGGGCTTACGAAGGCATGAATGTGGCTCTCTGTGGCGAAGTATAAAAGACAATTGCACCAATTACATGCTGGTTTTGGAACTCCATGTAGCCTAAGTCTATTGAAATATATATTTGTAAGCGGGAGTGGTGGGGAGGGAGGGTGCACTGGAATGAGGCCTGGAGCTGAAATGCTGTCGTAAAGGCAGTAGGAGGAGGGAGAGCTATGAACTGGCTGCCATCCTCGAATTTAAAAAAAGGTCCGGAAACATTTTAATGCCAAATTATGTGACACCTTTCATTCCTGTTTTTCTTTTGTCCTTAGCTTTCCATTTAATTGATTAAAACTTTTCCTATTTATGCTATCAATTGTGGAAGCTGGGTTGACTAAAGGCATTTTTATTTTGCTCTATTCTAACCCGACAAACTCCTGCTTATGCAACAGCTTATACCTTTAATAACACCAGTATAACTGCATCAGTACTAAAAAAAACCCYGGACTTCTTAGCATCAACAAGGCCTGGGAGAACTTGCTGCAGTGCTGGGATGTGACAGGAGGCGATTTATAAGGAATTAACTCTGACAGTCACTTTATACAGCTGATTTTCAAAGATCTAGGCACTAAAGATGTGTTAATGAGGGTACTGAGGCTTCATAATTAATTATATTAGCATCTCTTTGTTACTCTCCACAACAGTAGTGCCTGGTTGACATTTCAATAGGAGTCTGGTAGTATTCTTTGTTATTATTATCCAGGAGTACAGTTATACCTTAGCTCCCAGAGGGCAACGTTGCATGTAAATGCCTCTGTGAATTGCATGGGCCTTTGGATCGCAGTAAAAGCCCTTGAAGGAGACCCTGCTGGATACTGAATGGATGTCAGTAAAATTTCTCTAGTCTGGAGTCTCTCTTCAGATATGGACTCTCCTCCCCTTTCATTTCTCCCTTCCCTTCCCTCCCCCCTTCCTTTCCACTGTGCTGGTCCTTCTCACAAGGCTTAAGAACAGCAATATCCAGCACGTTCTGAATGTTTAGTTCCAAACCTCTAAAGGAAGGAATACTGACCTGAACGAAACAGTGAACAAAGTAACTTGAAAATAGGGAATATTTTCACATGCTTGAATTTTCAGTGCAATAAAACCAGTGCTGCCGGAAGGAATCCCAGAAGTGGTGAGTCAGATAATAGATGTACGACTGTGGTGGGAGGGAAATGGTCTCTACTTTTTTTTACATCCTCCCCCCCCCCCGTAAAGGCAGATGAAATTATTTTCCAGTCATACCATTGCAAAAACAAACATGGAGTTTAAAGGTTACTTCCTTTGTGTGTTTCCAAGAGTCATTCTTTTTGAATCCAAAAGGGGAAGGATGACTTTTTGTCAATGATCTCAAATTCTACTCTGAAAACTTTTACAGTATCACCTGTGGCAGATCTGCTATTTTGTTTATTGATATATTCCACTTGCTTGTGTTAATTTAAACAAAACTTTAAAAAAAAATTGCTGCTTTTTCACACCAGTTACAATTGCAACCTTGACATGGTTAGGCTAAGTTAAGGGCACAGTTTGAYAAACACATCTTCTAAGTAAGCAAGACTTATGCAACGTGTTCCTTACCCTTTCGTTGTTCGTTCCTGCCTTCACGGGACCCTCTTTCTTGTAACATTGCTCATGCGTCTGCACCAGGGAACCAGACCAGAGTACTAGTCTGAGTTAAAAATAAATGTTTTTTATGGGGACTACTTCTAATTGAAATCGGTTTCCTGATTCAATTTAACATGGGGCTACACAAAAAAACCTGCACTGGCACAATTCAGGGACAGTGTGAAGGGGAAGAGGGGAGGAATGTGTGGTGGGGAATGCATAAGTAGGAATTTCTACCAAAAAATAGTTTGTCAAACTATGTCCTGAAAGACTTTACATTCTTCCAAGCCAGAACCACCTCTTTGCTTTGTGTTCAGATAGCACCTTGCGCAAAGGGATCACAGTCGCAGAACTCTCAGGACTCTCAGAGCTATTGTAATACCAAAAAATAATAAGCGTTCCTACAGACTGACACAATTAACCAAATTCCACTTGCAGATCTTCATTGTTGGCAACTTGTGCAGCATTTTATGTAGCTGAAGTTGGAGACTAGTTCTATTCCTGAGTTCTGTCTCCAGCTCTAATGAGGAATAACTCTGAATAACTCTGGCATTCAGTTAACCTACCAATAAAAGAATTACTTTCCTCACAGAGCGTTTAATATTTAACTAGATTTTTTTWATGAGCTTTGACATTCTCAGATGAAAAGAATAATGTGTACAATGTATTATTAGAGCAAAAACTGTATATGACAGATCCCTATATATTTTCCTCATTTTACCTTTTCTGTCACTATACTCCTACACAAGACTCAAGACACGCTGCAAATGTTTGAGTAACGCCAACTTGAAACTGCAGAATTGTAAATAACATACTCGCTCCTCACTGAGCAATGTTGCTTGTGTTTATTTTAATCTGATATTTTCTGGATAGAAACAGAGGTTACTCCCCCTGAGAGTTCAAATATCGATAGTGCTCTACATAACAAGGGAAGTTTTTAATGATTCCCACAAAAACAGCTGCCACTTGATAACAATGGATGGAATACAGATAGTGTAAAATTTTAGTCTCTACTGCTATTCCTGAGGGACCAAATCTTGAAGTGTTACTCAACTTTGTTTAGGATTCAGCAAGAGTTTTCCTGCTGTAGGACTGAGGAGATGATAAATAAGAGTTTCAGTAATTGGCCAGAGTTAAAATCCTGGAAAGCAAACGTTTATAAATTCTCGTTGGAGAATAGCTGCCTCCCTCTTAATCTTGCCATGAGTGGAGAGGAGGGAGAGGATCATCTGAAAGTCTTCTTGCAGGAGAACCCACAGAAGAACAAAATATAGTTTTTCCTAGTCCTCAACACTGCTTTACCCCTACTGCTTAGTTATCCTAAAACTTCAATTCAGCATTTGTATACATTTATAATACTGTAACTTCCATGAATTTTTATCCGTATCTATTGTGTCTCATTAGAAAGACTCTACCTAGCACTAGAGCTTCTGCCCTAGCTGTGAGGAAATTATAGCCTTTCTTCAGACAGAGCACCACTGAAGGAAATAGAAGACTAGTAGCTACTTCCCCTGTGAATTATTTCAAGGCCTTCTACATAAAAATTTGGTTGGCACAGCTATTCCAGAATAACTCGCAGTATAAATACTGCAGCATTCCAGTTTGAAAATGTCTTTGTGATTGACCGTTCTACCTAGGAATACTTCTTATAAGTGGTCAGTTTTTCCAGCAACTTCTGTTTAGAGCTTTCATTACGCACAAGTGTATGTAGTAAAATAAAGCCTCAAGCRTAAATACAAAGCCAACCACAACATGTATCATTTAATCACCAGATGATTCCAAATAAGCATCTTGTTTTTCAGACATTTTCTGTGAAACTGTAGCTGTATTAAGCTTGGTTGAAGTCTTCCATTGCCTCAGTGCAGGATGGATTGTCTCTAATACTGTCCTGCAAAACTAATAATTGTGTACCCCTGCGGATAGCTTTTGAACATCCACTGGTGTGAATGCATCAATGAAATCTAAATATCTGCCCTTGTAAGACCCTGCAGGTGTTGCAGATCGTGAAAAGACACCTTTGCATATGCCAATACATGTTTTCAAACAGAAGTTTTGTACATTTCAGATCCCATCTTGGACTGTGAACTCCTCAGGCAAGAGGAGATGGATATTCACATCTGCAAGTGGTAGTAGCACATCTGGACAAGTTGATATTTAAACATTTTTGCTTTTAGAAACTTCAATTCAGTAGTGCTGGACTTATAACAGCATCTATATATGTGTCTGTTGGCACAGTCGATCGGTAGTTAACAGCCACAGGGCTCCATCTAAGCCAAGGAACAGGACAATATCAATGTCTGAGATGATAGACACAAAATCTGAATGAAAGTCAAGAAGGGCAGGAAACTCCTCCAATCAAATGTCTCTCTKGGCAGGGACTCTTAACTTCACAATCCAGAATGTAACTTCAAGAGAATTTTCCAATAAACAACTTCCCTTAATATTCTGGAAGGCACAGATCAGTTCCCTACAAAATTCACAACTGTACGCCTTACATGAAAAATATGAGCAAAACATTCTTAAGCACTCACGTATCTGAAAAGCTTATGTCTCATATTCAGAAGTGTCTTAGGTTTCATTGACTTTGAATTTCATTTAAGATTTTAAAGAATATTTTGACTGCCTCTTTGTCTCTAGTATCTGGGAACGAGCACAAGTGTTACATGACCATCCAGCTCTTCATAGATTACAAGCAAGTGCTCTGGTAAGTTAAAAATGTTGATATACAAAGAAATAAAAATCAGGTTTAGCAACTATGTCTAACGGGAACTTTACCAAAAATAATAATTAAAAAAAATCCAAATAGAATCACTGGATTTATTCAGCTACATACTATTAGTCACTCCCTGTCATCTGTGTTACTGAACCACCATCCTGCTTCAAAAGCATTTATCAGTCCAGAAACATTTTCATCCGAGGGTTTAAACTGCAACAACTGTGAGGACACGTGGAAGATTCTTCCGTCATTATCTAACCGTTCAGTTATAATGTGAGTGCTCRACTGGGAAGGTCTACGACTGGTGGAGATGGATAAACAGTTGGAGGGGAGGTATTTGACTGTTTAATATAAGTGCCAAACTGTCTTGCTAGGGTCATGGAGACTCGGCAATTCCTGAGGGCTGTCAAACTGATTACATGCAGCAAACCAGCCGGTGCGTCTCTGCCTGCTGCTTAGAGTAAGCACTGATATGCCAGTCAGACTTTACTATCAAGTACAAGCTTATGTGTGCTTGAGATGTTGTGCAGCCTTCAACTCCCTGGTGTACTCAGTAATTTAAAAGCTTTCATATACTCTACAAAATTCTGTCTTGCACTCCAAGGGAAAATCTTTGTTCCTAATACAGAGCCCAAGTCTGCAAGTTCTCTGTGGAAGACGAGGCTCCCAGCATAGATGTACAATTGTTAAGCAGTTGGTTGCATTTCAGCAGTGGTGAAATGATCCTTGTTTTATATTTCTCTACAAGAATTTCTGTAAAGGCTATGAGATTCTTTGGGATGGAAGGCTATAAAAACGTAAGTTGCTATTATTTATATTGACTTGTATCATTTTATGTATGCCTATTTTGCATTGCAGAAATACTTAGAAGGAAATGTACTCCTCTTTCTTTTTCACACATCATTACATTGTATTTGAGAGGATTTAGCACATTTTCTGATTTCACTTGCCAAATTGGGGGTTCTTATTTAAAATTTATAGCTGACTTGACATTCCAGAAACTAAGCGTGATTACCAATTATGTCTCTGTCTTGTAGTAACACACCTAACTAAGGAAAGAAATATTGGGAGATCTGAACTTTTACACCAAGGAGCAAATATGAGATTATCTTTATGAAGAAGCTCTGTTTATTCAATTCTTGAGAAAAACGTGCAGTTACTGCTACACTCTAYGTAAACTGTAAGGCCACTAATCATTATCAGCTGCTGCCAAACYCCCCATATATCCAAATACACATAAAGGAAGACTAACACAAATTTTCTTCATTCGTCTGAGAAAGTCATTGCTATCCGGAAGGCTGCAAAGATCTAACTCCCTCATTTGTCAACACCAGAGTACTCATGCACTGAGTTTGAAAGATGCCACATACAGTATAGTTTTGCAACTTGAACTGTGCAACCTGAAGTTCAAACAAAAGCAGGAATACTAACTCTGTAATATGGAAGGAAAAGAGCAATTTGTGATATAGGCAGCATAGCTACTTGGACAGTATAGTTCACAAAAAAGTGTTACTGTTCTATTATATTTGATGCAAACAGAGCTGAGAAAGGTCTTACAAGAAGATGAGAGAAGGAGGACAGCATCTTCCCTAAATACATTCACACACCCCTGTATCATAGGATTATAACTGTACATTTTAACCCCTCAACTCTTATTCAAGGACTGAAACTGCCTTAGACGTTAGTTCCAGAAAATAAAAACATTAGAAAGAAGTGAAGGCAGGTAACTGAATATTTATCAGTTAAACCTGTAAGTATTTATTATTTTTTGCTATAGTATCAAGGATATTAAACACAGTTACATATTAGGTCTAAGCATCACACGTCATTTCTGAAAATCTTGTGTAACAGCATGTAATTCATGTAACAACAAGGGTTTATACCACCTAGATACCATTTTCCTTCCTTTGTAATGAAACTACCTGGGGCTTGGGGTACCTACACGGAGGAGCAGTTTCAGACTGAGTTGAGAGTTGTGCTGCTACTTGCTTCTTCACAAATATTTGAGTCATGTTCCTCCTGAGCGTACGTGTTAACAATGCAGCAAGAACAAACAGTAAATCAATTCAGCTGCACAAGCTGCTGGAGGTGCTCTGCTTTCATCCTTCCTAGGGCTCAACAACTATTCTAACTCAGTGGCTAAGTTTTACTACTTCATTTCTCTATAAAGCAAGGAGGAGAGTGCAGAGAGGGCATCATTCTGTGAATTGTTGTCAAATTCTTYGAGCCAAGCCCCAGAAGCATGTGAGCACCTGTTGTTTGAGACCTTTTATGAAACGTACCCAGAAGTTAGACTGCAGTTGAACTGTGTAAGTGAGGCTCTCTTTTGAAAAGCAGAAAATACAGGCTGTTAAAGCAATTGTACTGGTTAGTTGGAGTGAAAGGATGGAGAAGAAGTAGTGATGTTGACATAACTTTTCTAACAGGAAGAGAACTGAGGAAGAGTTAAGACAAAAGGTTTATTAGGAAGCTGGGAACAGCACATCACCAGCACTAAACTGAAGCAAGCAAGCAAAAAAAGGAAAGTAACTATGTGAAAGAACACTACTTCCTCCAAAAAAAATTGGACTCTTTGCTTTCTCTTTTCACATGAAAGCAGAGGTTTGTATTTTGTGTCTCAGAATTATTTTAAAAGTGGTTCTATTAATATATATATAATTAATATATACTCTCTTTTCTTGTATAATAGCTAGTTTTAAGGTAGGATAAACAGATGGTGGAAATGTCTTTAACAGTACAGCAGTTAAAATTCACGATTACTTGACTTTAGATACATCAGTGGAACACCTTAATCATGTACTTCAGGAATATCTARTAATTTATAGACTAAACAAGGGATTCTAGTAGGGAGCAGGCAGATGCCATTTGGATCATCACRTTCCTGCTTGGAACTGGCTTTCAAACACATGGCTCATATTTTCAAATTATGGGCCTTCAAAGGCTAGTCTAGAGAAAGACAATATAATAGTAAATGTCAGGTGCGAAAAAGAGGAAAAAAACATAAGCAGATAGAACTGCATAGTAAAGAGACTCAAGGGAAACAGAAGGAAGAAAACCAAGCCACACACATGAGCTTACCTTGTCTGAATGTGAAAATATCCATATTAATTGATCTTGGGAGATACAGAGTATGAGAGACGTTATCTCACTGTGATGGGCTTCAGGAAGGCCTTAAGACATCCCTCTTGGGAAGGATTTGATAATCCTGCATTTATAAAGTTGTGATGCTTTGCTTACCTTTTGTGCCCAGCAGTTAAGAGAGCTCATTGCTGTACGTGAAAGCAGAGGACTAACGGATGGCAGCTCCTCTCGCCTGCTGTTTGCATGGGGAAGCACAATACAAATTGTGGACATGCCGCAGCAGTTGTGGGTGGCAATGGAGGCAAGGACATAGCTGGTGGGAAGCGACAGCTGGGAATACAAAAGAAAAAGCAATTGGGATTTGGAAGCAACAGGTGGGAGCAGGAATCAGAAAACTATAGTAAGACCTCTGAGGAGGCAGGAACTAATCCAGGCCTTGTTGAATTAAGTCCAGTGGAAGAGCAATTTGATGAGCAGACCAAAAGGAAACAAGCAGGGAAAATATGGTAATATTGTGTGACTGGAAAGCAAACACAAAAGGCAAGTTCCTACTTCATCAAAGCTGTACTTGTTTCTTAGCCTGATCTATATCGTAATACTCATCTGTGAATCACATGCTGCCTATTTTGATAGAAAAGAGTGGCTTGGCTGTTACTTTAAGAGCAAAACAGAGTTAGCTGTAGCTGTGAAGCTGCAATGAGCTCTTCCATGACAGGTGGACAGGAAAGGGACAAAAAGGGTTATTTAAAGTCTGCTTGCTTTTGCTGCAGTGGCAGGTGTGCTGGCAGACGGCTGGGCTCAATGACCTTCTGGAGTTGCGCTCCCGTATTAACCGAGTGGGCTGGATCTGACTGACAGGGCCTCTGTGCCCTTAAAATGTTAACGTCTTAAGTTATTGCTTTGGGTCGTGTTCCCGCTAAGGAAGGCAGCGCAGCGAGATGGGGGTTGCCACGTCCCCCGAGCAAGGCAGGGTGGAAACGCAACTTCACCTCACGCAGCCTCTCCAGGCACAGGAGGTGCCAGGGCTGGTCCAGAGGGGCCACCTCAGGCAGCGGGACTACTCGGGACAGCAGCCGTTTGGGGATCACTCGGGGATCRGTGGTCCCAAATGCCACCCTCTCCCCCATGTCCCCTGGGGGACCTTGGCCACCCCCACGCCAGGAGAGCGATCGACCCTGTCGTCTCCGCAGGGCGGGGACGGCCCTGAGGGGACGCGCGAGCCTCGAGCGCGGCGCCCACAGTGAGGGGGCGCGGCCACGTGCGCCGGGCAACGGCCGGAGCGCGGGCACGCATGCGCGCCCCCCCCATGCACACCTGCGCGCGCCACCGCCCCACTCTTCCCCCCCCCTTCTCCCGCCTCTCGCGGCGTCCTCTGTGTCTCCGCGCCGGAGGCCCGCCCCCCACTCCCTCCGAGGGCGCAAGGCGCGGCCAATGGGCGCCCAGCGTGGGGTGGTCGGCGGGGGCGGGGCTGGCGAGCCGCCTCTCTGCGGCTGCGCGCGGGCCGCCCGCGGCGAGGAGGCGGTGTCGGCGCCTGCGCAGAGCGGTGCGTTCACCCTCTCTCGAGGAGAGGAGCAAAGCGCGCCTGCGCGTTCTGCCGCCCGCCGCCCAGCGCCCGGGAGGGGGGCTCGGTGCGCCTGCGCGCTGCGGCCGCYGTCCCCCCTGTGCCCCGGAGGGGGGTTAGGTGCGCATGCGCGCTGCGCTGCCCGCCCCTCGCCAGCAGCAGCAGGAGGAGGCGGCGGTGGTGGTGATTCTGGCTGTGGAGAGCGTGAGGCAGTGCGAGCGCCGCTGCCGCCCCCTGTTATCCGGGAGCCCCAGGTCCGGGCGGAGGAGGCGGGAGCGCCCCGGCGGCGGAGGGAGCCAGAGCGGCGGTGGCAGCAGCAGCAGCAGGAGGAGTCTGTGCCCGGCCCCCCCCTCCGCTCAGTCCCGTTACAGCCCCCCTCCCTCCGCGCTCCGCTCCGCAGCCACCAACATGTCGGCGCCGGCGGCCAAAGTCAGTAAGAAGGAGCTGAACTCCAACCACGATGGGGCCGACGAGACCTCAGGTGAGGCCGCGCCGGGGGCGGGAAGGGAATGGCGGCAGCCGCCGCGGCCTCCGCCTCGCACCGCGCCGCACCGACCGCCATTTTCCCCAGCCACACGGGCCGCGGCCGGGCCGGAGGCGGGAAGAGCGCGGGGTCGGCCGGGCGGATGTGCAGGCCCCAGCAGCAGCAGGAGGAGGCCATGTTAGCGCCCTTTTGTCTCCGCTCCCCGGCCCGGCCTCCTTCCCCACGGGCGCAGGCGGGGCCGGGCGGGGGGCGCTGCGGCCTTGGCGGAGCAGCGGGACCCCCCCCGCCCCACCTCCCGGAGCAGCATCCGCGGAGCCTCATTGTGCTCCGCCGCCGCCATGATGCTTCGCCGCCTCCTGGTCTCGGCGCCGCCGCGGCCGCGTGGTGCTGCCCCGCCGCGCGGGGATGAGCGGCGCCGGTTGCGCCGCCGCTGCCGGGGCCTGCCCGCCCGGGGAAGCCACGCGGTGCTCGGGCGGCGCGGCGATGGAGCCGCCCGCGCCGTCCCCACGTGCGATCGCGGCCGCTCCGGGATTTTTAAAGGTCGCCGCGCCGTGGGTTTCCTCCCGGCCGCCGCCGCGGGAAGGGCGCAGCGCTCTCTTCCCTCCTTCCATSCAGTCCGCCGTCGCGCCCCGCGGTGCCGCGCCCGCTGCGAGCTGCGGTCACACACGTGCTTTCCGTACCCGGCCGTCCCTCCGTCGTGGGGAGCGGGCAGCGCGTCCACCCGCGCCGCTGGGGAGCGGGGAGAGCTGTCCCCTAACGCGGGCTGAGCCGTGCGGGAAACTTACGGGGGAGGAGTGAGCGTGCTGCACTGCTCCAGCGACTTCCCGCTGCCGTTCATTCATCTCCCAGCGCGATAGGTAAACAGTCCTCCCGACACCCAGACCTCTGCCAGGCTTTGTCGAGGGCACGTTCCGATTAGAAAATACCTGCCGAACGGCGACTTTGAAGTCTTTTTTGCTTGTAACCGTCCTTCCGAATGTTCTTCTCGGTTTTTAGGAGGTGGCGCGTTCCCAGTTATGCTATTTCTATTGATATTTCTGTTCTCGCTAAATTATTTAGCGTTCCTTCAAATGTGTTGGTCTTAGCAAATATGGCTTACAACTTTAATTAAATCGTTATTAATCTGTCATGATTGACTTACCATTTAAGTTGACTTGTAAAACTGTAGGGCAATGAGAGCTGTGATTTCTAGGGGTAAACTCGCTCCGAGTGCCGTTTTGTCAAACTTTTCTGCACTTCAGATGTAGTACACCCTAGAAGTAGCTGAAGCTTTAAGGCCTATAACACTTACGACATTTAATAGAAATATCTGCGTACTTCTAAAGTAGATCACTAGAAAAAGTCTTAAGCGAAAACCCCAGGTGATTTGTCAGACTTGAGAATGAAGAGATTTTGATGCATTTTCATTTGTTTTTCAGAAAAAGAGCAACAGGAAGCAATTGAACACATTGATGAAGTACAGAATGAAATAGACAGGTAAACATTAACAAACTTTTAAAATGTTTAGAAATTAAAATGTAACTTCCAAAAATAAGAATATTTAGTAAAGTAAGCACTCAGTAGTAGATCTCACTCTCTTTAAACTCTGCCAAGATATACTTGTGTTCTGACTTGATTAGATGTAAGAGGTATTTGTGTATTATAAAAAATTTGAAGTAGTATCCTGGTTTCTTGTTTAATTGTGTATAATTAAAAAGGTAGAACTTGAGTTTAAAATTTTAAATTAATTGTGATAGTTTTGATAATAGAAATTTATTTCGTACTGTTTTTTCAAGTTAATGTGTATGCTATTTTGCAAAAGTATTTTTACGTTTGTAAGCAGAACCAAAAACTTGGTTGAAAAGTTAGCTTTTATTACACTTTTTAAAATTATATATTCATGTGCTTGTAGAATAATTTGTAGAAAGTGTCACCGACACATGAGTTTCATATCCCAAAACTCTCTGTGGGCTCTATGTTGGTATTTGCCTGGATCTTTTATCTCCGTGCACACTGTCCTACAAAGACTGCAGGTGACTATTGAGGCTCTGGCCACATGAAGCTGTTGCAGTATCAGGTCTCTGCCTTTTTACAAAACCAATTAAATGTTACGTATTAAGATTTTACTTGTGTGGGGTACAGAATTGCTTTGCTGCAGCTTGCTTGCCTGCCCAAAAGTTATAAAGAGCAGGTGATAGTGTTATGTGTTACTCGTCTTCAGGTCTTTTGCAAACAAAATGTTAAAGAGGTAAATACTACTTGCTTTGCATAAATAAGGGTCCGTCCCTCATGTAATGCTGCAAAACATACATTGTGTTAAGAATGTTTCATTAAGATCAGTGAGATTGCTTCTGGTAGTGTGTTTCTTAATAGTCGTTACAGGTCTGGGCCTCAGTTTTTTGTTTGAGATATCTCATTTGTGGAATATGGCAGACTAGTCTAACCAGACCCATTCAGTTTTTAGTTAACTACTGATGATGCGTCCTTAAATTTCAGTTCTCTTTCCTGTGGTTAACGTGACTCTTTCTGTTACAGACTGAATGAACAAGCCAGTGAGGAAATTTTGAAAGTAGAACAGAAATACAATAAACTCCGCCAACCATTCTTCCAGAAGAGGTCAGAATTGATCGCCAAAATCCCAAATTTCTGGGTAACAACATTTGTCAACCACCCACAAGGTATATTCTTAATAGCCCTCTTTTTTCTGTAAATTCAGTGTTTGCTTGCTTTTTATGTGAGTGTCTTGCAGCTCTGAGGGTTTTCTAGAATTATTGCTGGGCATATATTTAAACAGAAGCCTGCTTCATATACAAACACTTCCTTTTAGTCCTAGAGTGCATTTCATAAGCTTTTTATTTCTTGCATTTGTTGACCGAAGGAACATCTTGGTCCCTAAAATCCCATGTTGGTTTTCTTTCTGCATTTTAAATGACAAGTTTCCCACTTTTCTTAGTTAATTGGGCCCTTTAAAGAAAAAAAAAAAAAGGATTCTAGTTTGTTTGTTTTTTTTTTAATTGGAGGTGAGCTCCTTAGGACTCTTGACAATAGACTTTCTGAGAGGACAAAACAAGTTTGTAGACTGTTTAGATTGGGCAAACTACATGTGTGAAAATGGGTTTTAGGGAGAAGGGTAGATGTATGCAGGTAGCTTTTGCTGCTTTTTAACATTGAACTACAACAAGAAACATAGTATTTTCACCTCAGCAAATGCAAATCACACAAATGCTAATAGTCTGTTGGCTGGTAACTTGAAAAAAATGGGCCACAAGAAGTTGGCTTGAACAGATGTGTTGCTGTTCAAATCTTACTTACTATCAATTTCCTGTATTTCATCTGCATGATACACCTTTCATAGCTTTGTTAATGTGGGATTCCTGATTCTGTCTTAGTATCTGCACTGCTGGGAGAAGAAGATGAGGAAGCACTGCATTATTTGACCAGAGTTGAGGTGACAGAATTTGAAGACATCAAATCAGGTTACAGAATAGATTTTGTAAGTACTTTAAAGAATTCCTTCACTTGTGATTTTTCTGGTTTTTTAATGTAATTACATATTGGGTTGTAGTTTGTAACTTAATCTCTTCAGTTATCCATTTAATACTAGGTTTGACGTGGCACGTGTCTTTACATTATGTGGGTTCTAACGCTTTGCTTTCAACTCTGCAGTATTTTGATGAGAATCCATACTTTGAAAATAAAGTTCTCTCCAAAGAGTTTCACCTCAATGAAAGTGGAGACCCGTCTTCAAAATCAACTGAGATCAAATGGAAATCTGGGAAGGTATGTATCTGTGCAACTGGGAGAGATGATTGCTGCTCTGTGTGATACCGTTACTTCAATTATGTTCCTCTTTCTTTCTTTCTTTCTTTCTTTCTTTTTTTTGTATTGAAGCTGCCTTGTCCTCCCTTTTCTTGCCCTCTCAACCCCCTTGTCACTTCACTACGTACATAGTTCCTGGCTGTCTTGCAGGGTTTGGAATACCCTATCTACATGGAGATCTGTAGTGAATTCTCTTGCTCAGTTGAGCACCACCATTAAAACAGTGAAAGTACAAGTATGATCAGATGGAGAGATTAGCAAGTGCATTAGCTTGTCTCTCTTTGGCGTGGATCTAGACTCTGTGTTTTGTTGTTTTCTTATGATAACTATTAAATAAGGAATTCCGAGAACAGCAGGGGTTTGGGGGGTTCAGATAGGGGGGTGTGAGTGGTTTTTTTCCTCTTTATTTCCTCAACTTTGTTTGCAGACACTACATCTTTGTAGAAATTGCAGCCACACAATAATGTGGGCATGTCTTTCATCTAGACAGTATTCAAACATAATTAATTTGCTGTAGTTAGGTTCTGTAAAAGTGGAGAACACTTTCATGTTATCCTGAAGATTTTGAAATGAGTATACAAAAAGTTACAGTCCAGTACAAACTAGGCGAATGATCTTTACAACATACCACAAAATCAATGTGAATTCTGGTGTTTTTCGTCATTAAACAGTCTAGACCTATAAATTTTGTGATTCTATCAAGAAAACAAATACTAGAAGTTTGGAATTACCATACAATCAAAGAAAGAATAGATTTAAATAGCAGATAGCAATTTTCTTTTCAGACTTAGCAAACAGATTTTTGCAAACTTACTAAACTTCTGGGTAAGGTGGTAGATACAGGACTCATGTATGTTCTTGTGACAATATGTTTTAGCTGTTTGTGTAGGTTTTTTGACTTACTACAAAGAATGACCTGAAGACTTCAAAGTGGGAAGTCTTAGGATAAGAAGGCTAGGCAGTTCTTTATCTCAAGTGGAAGACAGAGCTTAGAGGTGTGGAGACTGAGTGTTTCTTAGTCTATGTAGTAGTCATAGCATTTAGCTACAATTCAGAGTAGCATTTAGCCATTGTGAGATCTTTTAAGCTCAGTATGTCGTTAAACACTTGTCATACTCATGCTTCCCTGTGATAGGGAAGCATAAATCAAATGCAAGATTCTGTGAATTTTCAGTATTTCAGTGGAGGTCATTAAAAGAAACAGGTGGTTTCACTGTTTTCTCATGTTCATGAGAAATGCAAGTGGCTGAGTGGTATCTTTTTCTGTGAATCGTTTGTGTTCCTAGTGTTTCTTAAAGACTTCTCCCTGAAAAGAGAGAGTAGTAAGTGACTTCTTGTGGTTGTTTAGACAAGTATGTTTCTAAATGGTGCTTATTTAAAAAAAAAAAAAAAAAGCCATGTAAGGACCACTTCTTAGGGAACTACTTAACTTTGTTTCAGGATCTGACAAAACGTTCAAGCCAGACACAGAACAAAGCCAGTAGGAAGAGGCAGCATGAAGAGCCAGAAAGTTTCTTTACCTGGTTCACTGACCACTCCGATGCAGGGGCTGATGAACTAGGAGAAGTCATCAAGGATGACATCTGGCCAAATCCGTTACAGTACTACTTGGTAAGTATAGCACTGAGTTGTTGATCCATACCCATAATAGCAAGTGAAAGTGAATTTGATCACTGTAGTTAATGTTGCATATGTGTCTTTAAGGTTCCTGATATGGATGATGAAGAAGGGGAGGGAGAGGAGGATGATGATGATGATGAAGAGGAAGAAGGATTGGAGGATATTGATGAAGAAGGAGATGAAGATGAGGGGGAGGAAGATGAAGATGATGATGAGGGAGAGGAAGGAGAGGTGAGTAATCTTACCCCTTCCATCTCTGGTGTATGAGAATCAAAAGAAGTTTATAAGAGGGATCTCTTAAGAACACTGAGCCATTGTTACAAAGGTAAAATAGTTCTTTTCTGTACAGTCACTGACAAGGTGTTTGGAGGGGAGAAGCAGAACTGTTACTACCTTAACTTGTGGAGTGCTTTCAGTATAGCAATAAGTATGTTCGTGTATATGAGAGAGTGCACATAAGTAGTTTTAGTAAATTTGTAAGGGAAGTGTTCTAGAAGAGCTAGGATATTAGCATAACAAAATTCTTATTTAATTAGTGAACATTCTAGGAACGCTTTACTTGTAAATAGTTTTTGTTGATGCATCCAGTTCTGTCTTCCTCCCACCTGTTGGTGTATTTTTGCTTATGGCCAGCTTAGCTAAGACTCTCTGTTGGGTTCAGGAATTAGAAATTTCCTTTAGCAGCAAGTGGGATTCCAGGGACAGCATTCAGGGTGGTGGTAACTTAGTTTAGAATGTCGTTCTTTCTCGTAATTGGGCGTGGTGTGTCTGAATTTCAGCAGCAAAAAATTACTTGTATTGAGATAGGAGGGCTGTTGTGGGCACCACGGTACTGGGCCCTATTATGTAACCTAGAATTTAGCATCTGAAAGTTGAAGCATTTTGCTCTTCAGAGTTTAAAACGAGACCCCTTCACTTTCTGCATGTTAAAGTTATGTCAATGTTTGTAGTGATTATAAGTCACGGTAGGTTTTTTGAAAAACCTGATGTTTTTTCATTGGGACATCAGTTATTAACTGATTTCTATGTAGATAACACTCGCCATGAGTACCTACTACTCCTTAGTGACGAGGGAAAGAAAGGTCATCATACAGCATGCTATGAGTAGCACTGTGGGGCTGTAGTCTGTAGGGCAGTAAAACATTCTGGTTATTGCATTTGAAAGTTCGTGCTATCTGAAGTTTAGTGATCAGATTTTTTTTAATTGTTCCTTATCTTTCAACAGGAGGATGAAGGAGAAGATGACTAATTGAACACTGATGGATTCCAAACCCCCTTTTTACCTTTTTAATTTTTCTCCAGTCCCTGGGAGCAAGTTGCTGTCTTTTTTTTCTTGTGCTCAGTCGCCTTGTTCTCTTGAGGTCTCTTTTTCTCTCCTCTACACCATGGTTCACAATTTATTTTGGGGGAAATACCTTGAGCAGAACACAGTGGAAAAGAATCTACCAGTTTCTGTTTCAAGTTCATTTTTATCCCTTTCTGTCTCAAAACAAAAACTGTTTATGGAATCAACACACCATGTTCTGTGGGAAAAAAGAAAACCTTCTGCTCCCTTCACTCTGCTGGAAGCTGAAGAGTGCTAGGCCCCTGTGTAGTAGTGCATAGAATCTAGCTTTTTTCCTTCTTTCTCTGTATATTGGGCTCAGAGATTACACTGTGTCTCTATGTGAATATGGACAGTTAGCATTTACCAACATGTATCTGTCTACTTTCTCTTGTTTAAAAAAAAGAAAAAACTAAAAAAAAAAAAAGGGGGGGGGGGGGGGGTTATAGAAGGTCAGCCAGGGTGGGTTTCAGATGTTTGGGTGGGTTAAGTGGGCATTTTGACAACATGGCTTCTTCTCCTTTGGCATGTTTAATTGTGATGTTTAACAAACATCCTTGCAGTTTAAGATGACACTTTTAAAATAAAATCTTCTCCTAATGATGACTTTGAGCCCTGCCACTTGATGGAGAATCAGCAGAACCTGTAGGATCTTATTTGGAATTGACATTCTCTATTGTAATTTTGTTCTTGTTTATTTTTAAATTCTTTTTTTTTTTGTTTGTTTCACTGGAAAGGAAAGAAAGATGCTCAGTTTTAAACGTTAAAGTGTACAAGTTGCTTTGTTACAATAAAACTAAATGTGTACACAAAGGGACTGGTTGGTCTTCACTGAAAGAAACAGTTTTAATATCCTGTTTTGAACTTGCTTGTAGTTTCTTGACATTTTTGGGGGCACTTGGTCAGTATTTATGTAACGCAATGCGACGTTGTGGTTGCGTGCACTGATAATCAGTTCATTTAGTTTCCACTATTTCAGTACTTGTAAAATGTTTCATTTGGTAGTTACTACTGCACACTCCGTTTCTTGAATTACCTAACTCTGTAAGACAGGGCTGTAGGTGCATATGCCTTGTGTGAAGACAGAGGTTTATAGTCATATTTTGCAAAAAGATAAATCAGTTGATTCTTAGATTTTTTTTTTTTTAAGTAGTAACTTGCAGTACTGTATCTCCAGTAAATCAGTTTGCATGAAAGTATCATGCAAGCTCAGAATAAAAAGACCAAGGGGTCTTATAATAAGATTTGTGTGTTTTCGTAAGTCTTTTCAGTTGAACATAAATCTTAAGCGCAAGCTAATTTTTGGGTTATTTCAAAAAGCAAGATTCTTAGCGAAGCTTGTGTATAAAAAGTTGCTACTTCACTACTTTCTTTCCTTGGTAGCAGCATGTATATATGCTTTAGATATACTGTACTCCATTTTAAGAGACTGCATTTGAGTAGCTTGTAACAATTTCACAGAGAGGTTGTTGGTACTGGTATTCCACAAAGTGTAATGAAAGTTGTTTTAACATGCTGTGCTTCTGAAGTATTTAAAAAAATGTTGTATCAGCTAATCTAAAATTCAAACAGCTAGTTCTCTTTGGATGTGTAGAAAAGACTGTCTTCTGGGAAGACTTGCTGTTATATTCTCTGATTCCTTTTCCTCACAGAATTTGCTATAGTCAAATGCAGCTTTTTTTGATGCCTAAGAATACACTTAGCAGAACAAGATTAATCTCTTAATTTGAGACATGCCCAAACAACGTGCGTGGGGGAAACATTCTGTGTCTGGTCCAGCTTGGATTCAATCCAGTTATCGGAGACAATACGACATCCAGTCTGCATGTGATCAATGCAAAAATATGGCAACCATTTACTTTATTCCATCTCAACAGAAGCTTCTGCCCTGATCCTGCTTGCAGAGCAAAGTAAAGTGTTAATTGGTAATGGTGTCTTACCATCTAGAGATAGAAGGAACAAAACCTATGAAGTGTATAAATTTTAGATTCTTTTTCATTTGATTCCTTTTTGTTGTAAGATTGAAAACTGCTTCCTGTTGTGGATAGAGGGTTGATGTGCTATTACTTGCCCTGATGCCTCATTAGTTAATTTTTATGTAGTCCTAATTGATWGTAGTTCTTCAAGGAAAAGAAATTTTCCTAGTCTTTAATGCTTTAGGAAAAATACTGTGCCATTGTTGTTACACCCCTGTTGGTTACTAGCAGAAA
The DNA here is from genome assembly GCA_030449065.1 of Oceanodroma leucorhoa. Lineage (NCBI taxonomy): Eukaryota > Metazoa > Chordata > Aves > Procellariiformes > Oceanodroma > Oceanodroma leucorhoa. Next base: position 5,272,044 of record JASVER010000051.1, read on the forward strand.
ACCTATAAAAACTGTTTTGAAAGTAATCAAAGCTTCAGGTTCTGTAAAGTCAAATACCATGAACAAGAAATGAGAAGTCTGGATAGTGAAATGCTACTACTTAGATTTTTCTTGCACATTCTTTAGGATTTTACAGGGTGCCAAAACACTCTTGCTACTGTACTGATAATACTGAATTTCCTGTGAAACTTACGGACTTACTCCTAGCAATGGCTAAAGAGTAAACTAACGTGCTAAAAGAATAAACCATATTTGTTAAGTGTAATCTTAATTTTTTTTTCTAGCAATGGAAATAAGTAGGGATTAACACATCTCTGCAACACTGAAGAAATACTACAGATGGCCATGATGTGCTCTGACTGTTCACTTAATGTCTAATTTGGCTGAATATACGTAATGGGTGTCCATTTTTACTTGATTTAATTTGTATATGCATATAAAGAGCATTTAAAGGTAGACAGGCATCTTGGGTAAGAATGGGAGATTCATTCTTATTAAACATGTCTGTATCTCATTAATTCCCCACGGCTGCTTGAGCTCCTCACATCTAGTTAATCCTGCTGAGTGAAATTTGTCACAGGTGGAAGCTGAATTCAGGCTTTGTGGCCTGAATTTCCAGGGTTAGAATATAGAGTTGGTGGCAATTTAACAAAGGTGAAGCTACTGTGCTGGGGCTGTATGACTTAAATGACTCAAAGGTTATTTTTATTTTAAGTTCGAAGTTTAATTGCTATAAAATGGATTCTTTTGTCTGTAATTTCTAGTGCCAAAGGAAAGCAAATACATTTGTGTGTAAATACAGTTAGAAAGGTTTGGTGGTTTTTTTTTTTAAACAGATTATCTGTGTGCTTATTCATACTTGTCAACATAGTTTTTGTCCCTGTAAACAAGCATTATCTGAATCGATTTCTCAGTCATTTATGCCATTCACTGGAATCTGTAAGCTGCTTTTTGTACCACGCTCTAACAGATGCATAACGATAGTACTTTGTTTATTGGATACTGTTCCTGAATTTTGAAGCCATGGTTTTGGTTTTTTTTTTTTGAGAGACTGAATCAATGAAATAACTTCTCTGATGTACCTTCAAGATATCCTTCTGTTTGAAGGAATTAAAGTACATTTAACTGTTACTTGATGTTACCATTTCTAAGAGTCTTTTTCAAAAGAATCAGTTATTGGCATCGTCTTAAACGGGTGAGGTTGATAGTGCTCACTTCTCTTTTATTGGCTATCAGGTGCCCAGTGCCATAAGAGTGACTGGAGGCCACAAGTGACTCGAACAAGATGCTTGCTTCCTCCAGGGAACAGATTTATGCTTAATCTCTTGCCCTCCTCCTGGATTAGAAATGAAAACTTCTAAGATTTATCTTCTGATCATCACCTTCCCTGAGTGAATGTACTCTAGTGGAGGGAGTCCTGTAAGGCATAACTAAGCAGCCTTAGCTTGGTGCGGCAGAGCCGGTGGGGCTCGTASGTCCCCCCGGCACAGCCGTGCCCCTGGGGCCGGCTCTCCGAGGCACCGTGCCGCCCGGGAGCTGCGGCAGCCCCGCTGCCACCGGGAGGATTTCTGCAGCACCCGACACGGGCTGTAGCAGCGCTCCCTCCGGGTGCTCCTGCGTCCTGACCCCGGAGGGCTGTTCCCTGGCCGGCAAGGAGCGTATAACGGGAGGGTTGGCCAAGGTGACAGGCGGAGGGCCGGGAAGCGAGGGCATCCTTCCCCTCCGCTTTCCCCCCTCCCCTTTTAGCGCTCGCATAACCGCAGGCAAAACGGCGAGAGGCTTTCCTGGAGCCGTAATTCGCCTACAAGCCGGTGCCGCACACGTCCCTCCTCCTCGGGTTTAGCGGAGGACAGGGGCTGCCGGTTCAACGGCAGGGCATGCCTTACCCCCCAGCACCCCCTCCGGGAGGCGCCCGACAGAGACCACACAGCTCGATCCCGGGACCGCCCCGACCCGCCGGTCGGGAACCGCGGCCCGCCCGCCCCCCGGGCCGGTCACACGCTCCCTCTTACCCGGTCACACGCTCCCTCTTCCCGGCGATGATACTACCTAGGCAGGAGCCGCACCTGCAGGGCTAGCCCGGGCCCGGGAGTATCCCCGGCACCCGGAGGAGTCGTGCCCTGGGGATCCTGGAAGGGCTTGACAGGCACGTCGTGCTCCCAGCTGTGACACTCATCTTCCCAGAGGTTGCCGAGTGGGCAGGAACTGCCGATCCCACACACCGGCCCTCTCTATCTGCAGGATTTGCAGGGGACAGCTGAACCGTGCCCGTGGGATGGGCTGAGGCCCCAGGTGGGATGCTGGGCAGCCAGGGACATCTCCGACCAGGGGGGAGGCAGAGGGCTGCAAAGCCAGAGCACGCATCCTCCTCACCTCCGGGACCACCCGCGCGCTGACAGCCAGCCAYTGACCAGCCCCATCCCTCCAGGCTGGGGAGCTCCTTCAGCCAGATGGTCCCTGGCCAACCGCTCCCTGTACTGCCCCTCCAGCCCTTCCCATGCCTCACCAGGAGGGTACGAGACCTGAAGGAAAGAGGGGGGAGCCCCTGTGTGAACCCCGAGGGCAGCGGTGGGCAAACCGACCTCTGCAGCCACTGCCCCACCAAGAGCTCCCACCAAACCTCTCTCCAGCTGACCGAGTCAAACGCAGCCCTGATCCCTGCCTGCTGGGACAGGCTTTGCCTGCTGAAGGTATGCTAGTGTTCCTGCTCCTCTGCAACTCAATCCACACCTACTAGTTTGACTTTCTCCTTTCCAGCATTTCCACTGAATGAACAGCCTAATTAAAATCATTCCTTAAACACTAAGCAGAGCATTGACCATGTTACACATAGCAACAAGTTCCAGAAGGGTTTATATTAATCTAATGCACTTGCTTTATTAACAATGGGAGCATGTTCAAAGGTTTTATAGAAGTTTAAGGCTTTATTAATTCAACTCTGTTAAGCTAGATTTAAATTTTACACTTTCTGGTGATTTCCTTTTACTAATCATCAGTTGCAAATCATTTATAAAATGCTTATGCCAGAAAAAAAMTGTTCTAATTAAATATAAAGAAAACAGTTCTGTTTATTAGTATATTTCTARATTTGTATGTGGGAATATTATAACCTCTGGATGCCTTCTGACTCAAAGTTGTGTATTGCTCCAGGACTGAAAAAGCATATTAGTGCACTAGTAATATCACACAACATTGCTGAGGAGGGATCTTACAAGTGGCGGTCTTTACCACCTGAAAGCAGTAAGTGTCTTTTTCACTTGTTTTACACACTGGGCCTATGACACACTGCATATCGGTTCTGTATGACACGATGGCAGTAGAGCAGCAYGGTGTTTTTTCACCCATGATAGCTGGGGGACTACTGCCAGCCTTGCCAATCCATTTGGGTTATTTTTTCACTCAAATATTCAGCTGAAACTCCAGATCCTACATGTACAGGGGCAGTTCTGCAGAGAAAAAGTTCGTCAAAGACCAGCACTGAAGACAGGCATCGCCCCCTTTCCAGGGAAGCATCCTATCTGAAGGAGAGTTGCAGTTTGCTTGTTCCCCTACAAACAAACGCCAGTTACGAGTCAATGTGGACAACTAAAATTGGAAACCACCTGATCGGCTCAGCACAGCAAACTGGGCCCAGGCTGGGGCCAGCCAGAGGGATTTTTCCTCACAGTTCCCAGCTCCCAGTGAAGGTGTCAGGAACCGAGCGGGGCCCGAGTTGATGAGATCTGTTACTGCCTATGTCCCCGTACCGTCCCCTTGGCACGAACCCACAATTTTTGTGCCTACAAAGGACACTGACCCCCTAAAGCCTTTCCTTCCCCAGCAGCCCGGCGCGGAGGGCGACGTCCACGCTGGGAAGCGGGAGGTACCTCAGTCTCCTCAGCGTCCGGCCTGTCGCGCCTCTCTCCTTCCCGCCGCCATCCCGGGCGCGCCGCGGGACCTCGCCGCCAGGTCTCAGCTGCGCATTTCCCCTCAGGGCGGGCGAAGGCAGCGGGACGACCTCCTGACAGGGGTGGGAGCCGCGGCTGGCCGAGGACCCCGCGGGGCAGGGCAGGGCGGCGTGTSGGGGAGGCTCCCCGCTCCCTGAGGGCCGCCCGCCGGCAGCTCTCCCGGGCCCGCACCCCGCGAGAGGGCGCTGGCGGCGGCACGCCGCTTCCCGGGAAGGCTGAAGTTTGAAAAAGTGCCGGTTGCTGTCGGTGCCGTACGGAGCAATGGCGGCGGGGACCCCGCAGGTGAGCGCCGCGCTGAGGGCTCGGACGGGCGCCAGTATGGCGGGCGGGGCGAGCCTTGCCTGAGGCGAGGGGGCTCCCCCCTCCTGGGCGGCCCCCTCCGCCCTCCCGGGGGCCCCCAAAGGGTGGAGGGTCCCCCCTCCATCCTCCCGCCGGGAAAGCACAGCTCCCTGCTCCGCCGGAAGCCCCCGGCCSCGGGGAGGGGGCGGCGGTKRGGGGGARCGGGGCTTCCCGCTGTCTCCTCCGCCTCTCGCGGTGGCCGCGCCCCGGGGAGGTGGGAGAGGCTGTGCGGAGCAGGTGGGGTCCCCTGAAAATGTCCCTCCTCGCCTCAAGGAAATGGGGTTCGGGCCAAGTAGGTGCCCGCTGAGGAAATCCCCTCTCGGCATGGAGGAGCTGTGGGAGGCGAGGCGGCTGCTGGGGCTGGCACACGGGAGCCGGGGGAGGGCAGCCAGCCTCCGTGCTGGGAAAAACATTCAGTTCTSGAATAAGCTCCCCGGAGTGGAGGAGATGCCCTGCCCTCTTTCCTTGAGGCGTTCCAAGCCTAATCTGGGAAAGAAGGGATGGAGAGACCGGCACAAAGAGTGCTCGCTGCCAGCGCGGCGGCCCGACCGGGTTCTCCCCATCTTGGTGCCTCCTGGGCTCGCCGCTTTCCACCCTTACCAGCCCTTGGAGCTGGAAAGGGGACTGGCTCCAGACAGGATTGCAGTTGCCTTTTTCCAAACCTTGCAGTGGCTTTTTCTTGTAAAGAGTGAATGTGGTTAGCGTGAGTCTGTCCGACGCAGGCCTTGTCCCTACAGCACAAAGTTGCCATGAAAGATGTGATTTAAAATGTCCTGGTGAMCATGTGTGGTCTGCAGCGGGGATGGCCTCCTCATCGCTAGCTCATTAAATCAAACTGTAAATCAATTTCTGTGTCAGTGGTGAAACTCGAARGGCCAGGTCTGCTCTGGGCTTTGTGCAGGTGAATCTCATTGCCAGGCTGGGCATAACTGAGGGGATGGGATCTCCCTGGGCTGCAATCCAAAGGACTAAGTGCAACTTTGGTACTGCTGAAATTTTTGCTAGTTAGGAAGCAGTCTAGACACTTCGGTACGACATGAGTCTAGCGGAAGCCCTGGGTCAGTTCTGGCAGCCCCACTACAAATACCAAAAGYAAGCTAATTTAAGCTAATGTGGGTATTTTTCTGCAAGCTGTAGATGTGTTTTGGGATTGCATTGGAGGGATACCCTGAAGGACTGACCTTCCCTGGGAACCCAAGAACAGCTGCAGCATGGGCTGTGGCAGTATCCCAACACCCCATCAAAATTCCTGAGTCAGAATGCAAAATGGATCAACCCAAATGCAAATTCAGTTTTCCCATCCTCCTCAGTAATAGAATATTTTATCTTCCTGGTGYGAACAATGTCAATGTTATGGCATGCTCTGATCCATAGAGGGGAAAAAGTATCTGGTAAAACACACCGTGCTTACATTCTAAATATATCTAGAAAATTAGCATGGTGCATTAACTGGTATTCAGACTAGCTTTTGGCAGAGAGTGATGTGGAGGAAAATTGACCTGAGAACTGCCCAGACTGTACCTGTTCTCTGAATCAATACCTAGGTCCCTGTATTCAGTGCCCTTTGTTGGCATTACTCTTGCAGCACTACTCATTCCATTGCTCTGGGTAGATCAAGGGGGCGGATTGCTTATGTTMATTTGCATAATTTGGATAGAAAATAAATCTGTGTGCTTTTTCTAATTATTTAAATGAGAATTGCAACCAACGAACTCCTTTTAGTCACTTGCTACAGACTGGATAAAGAGCTTTCTGATTTTCCAACTTACAGCTAGTAGAGGTTGCCTGTGACTCAGGAACTCCATGATTCAAGTTCTTCCTCACAAAACTTTGGATGTTTTTCAAAGCTCTGGCTTAGTTCCTGGCTTTACTAATTGGGCGAGAACTTCCTGGAACCAGGATGTTAATCTGAACCTTTTTGTTTTGCTACCAATCTGAACAACTCCTGTTTTGGCTATTGTGTATCAGTCTGTGTTGCAGACCCAACTTGGTTTTAGGCCAACTTTAAAATAGATTTTTTTCCTTCTTCTTTCATTATTTTGCTATTAGACTGAAATCATAACAAAAACTGATCRAGAATGTTTGGTTGGGTCTTTGAGGTGTGTAACAAAATATGATTAAATAATTGTTTTCTGTGCAAGTGGCATAGGGTTTGGATGCGCAGCACACTCTTAGAGTGTAGTGACGTACACTAGTAACATAAACCCAGTGTGGTTTATTGTTGGAAATATGGTCAACCGATGAAAGAGTGTGAAAGCAAGTCAGGGTTCCTGAGTTCTGTTTTTAGTCACTGACATGCTGTGTGCCGTTAAGTCGGTGTAGTGGAGCTTGACTGTGCAACTGTTTCTTTTGCATTTAAGCAAGGAGTATGATGAGTCGTTAATGTTAGGTTCTTAATATATTAACTGCTCTGAATGCCTTAAAGCCACTCTTCCTGTTGAAGAGAAAAGCATAACCTCTTGCTTGGATCTGTTTGTTACGGTGTTAAGTAGCATCCTCATGGATAAAGTTTTTGCAGCTCCTGTCTGAGTTCAGGCCTTATTTGGTCAGTGAGATACACCTGTGCTGCCACTGCCTATACGGTGTATGTCCAGAGTCTGTAAACAGAGCATCTCTGTCCAGAGCTGCTGCTGAGGCATATGTCACTAGAACAAGTAGCATTGAAAATTAYGTAAAACAACGCCCAGAACAAGCTTGAATGCTGCCAATGCAACTCARAATAATCAATGTTTTAAAGTGGCTTTACTGCCTGTAAATCACAGGCAGAATAGAGATTGAGACAATAGTCTGCTTACCTTTTCAGATACAGCAGAACGTTAAGCTTACTCTCTTGCTTGCTCATTTGTAGAAACAGCTGTAGATTTTACAGATTTCTTCTTCAGGGTTAACAGCTGAGAGTTAATGCATGCTTCTGACATTCCTGAAAAGATCTAACAGGTTAATTCAGATGTGTCTGCACAGTTGGCGTCAAGACATATTCAGATAAAAATCTGTATCTACTACATCATACTAGTAAAAGTTAATGTTGATCAGAAGAAGGGCAAATATTGGCTGGGCTTTGATAGTTGGAGAGCAAAGATGTGTGTAGATATTAAATAACAAGAAGACAAGTAAGATAAAGGTTTTTCTCCAYTATGGTTTAAAACCAAATTAAGGCATGTTAAGATCAAAGTTGTGTTCTGTCCTCTGCAATTTAAGTGTAGGTCTGGTCATCTTGAAAAATTGGTGAAAAGGTTGGCTTCAGAATTTGTGTGAACCAGTTTCTAAATGAAATGAAGGAGTGGAATCTTATGAGGGTATTGCTGTATCATAAAAAAAGTTGAACTGTGTTATCTCTGAAATCCTCTTGCTCAACGCTGCTTGATTGCAGGGTAGCTGTCTCTTGCAGCTGGGCAATGGTGTGAACTTAATGGATCCAAGCTTCCAGCAAAAACTGGAGGGTGAGAAGGAGCTACTTCGTCGCGCTATACAGAAAGAACTGAAGATAAAAGAGGGAGCAGAAAACCTGCGCAAAGCGACAACAGACAGAAAGAATCTTGTTCATATAGAGCATGTGCTGAAATCTTCCAACCGAAAACTGGAGCAACTGCATTGGGAACTTCAGGAGCTTAATGCAAGGATTGTAATAACAGACAAAGAGGAGAGTAAGACAGGTAGGTCTTGGGTCATGATTGRCAGGAAAATTGTGTTATAGTGCTTCAATATTTATATATATTGAATTGATATATTTTCCTGTTGAGGGCTCACAAKTAGTGGGAGTTTCTCCTGTTGGGATTTAGTTGATGAGGTGATCTGTGCAATAAAAAGTTGAGAATGGGACAATAAAGGTGAAAGGAGGCAACACAAGAGATCGGTATAGGGAGAAGACCAGCTGAGAGTTCTGGTCATGGATAATATTCAGAAGCACGCTGTAGGTGGAACTGAAGGGATTTGAATAGACTTTCTGGGCAGTTGAACATCCAAGTATCTTACAGGATGAATGAGTAAAAAATTGGAAGAGTGCTTGTTAAGACAGGTTCACTGGTAAACTAAGAAATATTTACAGATACGAGCTAGAGCTTCATTTGAAACAGTGTTTTGCAGCCAGTTTTGTAGACAAGATCTTTCTGTACCTTATTTTATAGCCTAACCTTCTTATAGAGTGACCGATCTATAACCCAGTGAAATGAYACAAGAAAAGATGACTAATGGTATTGATTGTATTGTTTGTACAGATGGATCTGTATCTCCAGATCCTTGTCTCTGGGAGAGAAACCCGGACCCCATGGCAAGGAAGGTTGAAGCTCTGAAAAAGCAGCTGCATGTTGAAATGAAAGTGAAACAAGGAGCTGAGAACATGATCCAAATGTATTCAACATCCAAGGTAGGCAGGAATAAACAACCATTTGGGAACCTGGATTCCTGGATCAAAATTTGTATTTAAACTCCATACACAAACTCTCTCTGGTAATTGATGTGTGAAAGAAATTCACTTGCAAAGCTTGYTTGACTGAATCCTACCTCTGCATTTTGGTGCTCAGCATAGTGACAGCATGTCATGTTACTTCACAGGGCAACCAATACTCCAATTATGCATTAAACTTGCATGTTACAGATTTCAGGAGTTTAGAAGGAATCAACAAAGAATTGGATCGCACATATTTCATTTGTTAAGAGCWTAAGCCAATCTATAATTACTGGATGTTAGGAAAAGGCTTTTCTGAAAGTGTAGTTTATTCCACTTTGGCCCATGATGTGGTTGCATTTTTCTGAAGTATCTGGTGGTGATCACTGTTAGAGGGGTGTTATTAGATCGGACAGACGGGCATAGTCTGSCATAGAATCATAGAATCATAGAATCATTAAGGTTGGAAAAGACCTCTAAGATCATCGAGTCCAACCATCAACCCAGTACYCATGCCCACTAAACCATGTCCCGAAGCACCTCATCCACACGTTTTTTGAACACCTCCAGGGATGGTGACTCCACCACTTCCCTGGGCAGCCTGTTCCAATGCCTGACTACCCTTTCAGTGAAAAAATTTTTCCTAATATCCAATCTAAACCTCCCCTGGCGCAACTTGAGGCCATTTCCTCTCGTCCTATCACTTGTTACTYGGGAGAAGAGACCAGCACCCGTCTCTCTACAGCCTCCTCTCAGGTAGTTGTAGAGAGCGATAAGGTCTCCCCTCAGCCTCCTCTTCTCCAGGCTAAACACCCCCAGCTTCCTCAGCCGCTCCTCATCAGACCTGTGCTCCAGACCCTTCACCAGCCTCGTCGCCCTTCTCTGGACACGCTCCAGCMCCTCAATGTCCTTCTTGTAGTGAGGGGCCCAAAACTGAACGCAGTATTCGAGGTGCGGCCTCACCAGTGCCGAGTACAGGGGCACGATCACCTCCCTACTCCTGCTGGCCACACTATTCCTGACACAGGCCAGGATGCCGTTGGCCTYCTTGGCCACCTGGGCACACTGCCGGCTCATGTTCAGCCGGCTGTCGACCAGCACCCCCAGGTCCTTTTCCGCCGGGCAGCTTTCCAGCCACTCTTCCCCCAGCCTGGAGCGTTGTCTGGGGTTGTCGTGACCGAAGTGCAGGACCCGGCACTTGGCCTTGTTGAACCTAACGGTTTTGATCTTTTTGGCCGTTCTTACATGGCAGATGCTGATTGTGCTTCTGCTCTTGAATGTTGCTTTGGATTTGGAAAACCGTGTTGTTTTAACTTAGCCATGTAAATCCTTCTGTAGTCTCAGTGGAAAGTGCTAGGTACCTAGAGAGTAGTTTGTGTTACCATTCTCGAGGAGATGAATGGCCCTTTGGAGAGACCTACCTCTCCCTACCAGCTACCGACTCTGCATTACTGCTTTGGTCTAGATGCTTAACTTTCAGCATTCACAATCACGATCCTCAGCAGTGTTTCCTTTACATAACTGCTCATGTATGCCATTTCAGGATCATTTATGACCCTTCTTGCACATACCACCTCATCCTCATATGTGAACACTTCATCATAATACATTTTTAATGAGCATGGTTCTCTCTCTGCATATGCTTTCTTTTTGGCAGGAGCGGAAGCTGCTGGCTACAGCTCAGCAGATGCTTCAGGACAGCAAGACAAAGATTGAAATAATCCGCATGCACATTGKGAAAGTATCTCAGTCAGGAGGAGGGATGGAAGATACAGTGGATCCAGCAGGTAAGGTGTTTTAAGTAACTGATAAAGCCCAGAACAGATGCGTCCAAAGCCCCAAGATCCAGAATACTCCGTCAATTTTCATCCTCGTTCATATTTTATCTCCAAAATGGCCAGTGAGGATGGGGACCACCATCAGTGCTTTGGAGCTGCGTATTGAGGAGCTGAGACATCACYTGCGCATTGAAGCTGCTGTAGCTGAGGGGGCAAAAAATGTGCTGAAGATCCTAGGAGGGAGTCGGGTACAGGATCGCAAGTTTTTGGCTGAGGTAAGCACTTATTCAGGACTTCTTGAGAGGGTGGTTTCACGCCTCAACATTAATGATTTAGCATGAATGAGTAGACATAACCAAGAGTTATTGATTTGGGAAGTTCCTGTCTCTCTGTGAGGACAGACTGATTGGGATCACTTTCCGTTCTAGGGATAATGTTCCCTGCTTTGGTGAAATTTCTCAGGAACATCAGAAGTGACACTGATGGGATGGTCAGGATCTATGGGAAAATATTAATCTTGTTCCTTTATTAGTAAGATGTTATCTGGTCTTTTTTTGAAGCTTACTCTAGTAGTTCATAAAGGATTAATAGTACCTGGACTGGGGCTGTGCATTGAAAATTTCTGCCTGGTTTCTGTTCTACTTCATATTGGTAGGCTCAGGGTCGTTTGCAAGAGTCCTCTCAGAAGATTGACCTGCTGCGCTTGTCCTTGGAACATCAGCTTACTGAGCTTTCTCCTGATCACCCAAAAAGAGCACTCATCAAGCAGGAACTAGTRAATACTTCCTCCCTGGGAGCTCAGCATGGCAGCATCCAACCCACATCAGTCATCAAACCTACAGCCCTTACAGGTACATAAATCCTGTATGGCATGTTGTTGTGAGGAGGACAGAGGGAAAAATGAGTTGCATTGCTTCTCATTGTTGTACTGCCTCTTGTTATATGGACATTTGATTTTCTGGGAACTGGACTTATTTCTTCTAGGCCAGCCAGAGCTTTCTGATCATATGGATTTGCGGTCTATTAATCTGGGGTAGATTTGAGCTATTAACAAAGAAATCATGAATCTGAGAAATTCTTGGACCCCTGTGAGGACARGCTGACTGGAATCACTTCATCTTTTACATAATAATATTCTTTACTCTCCTAAAATTCCTCAGGAACATTGGAAGTGAGACTGATGGGGTGTCAGGATCTATTGGAAAACGTTCCAGGACGTTCCCGAATGACTAGTTCTTCTCCCATCTGTGGCAGCCCGAATGATTTGAGGTCCCTTTCCCGATCACGAGTTGGCTTGGGTATCCATGGCCGTAGTGTTGCAGGAAAGTACCTGCGGAATGAAGAGCCTGGTAGTGAGTATGGGGTTCCTGTTGAATTGTGAGTGGCATATGGGAGCATGGGGGCCTTCTCATCAAGGTACTAGGCTAGCCTGGTTTAAGCGTAATTATAAGAAACCTGGTTTCTGCAAAACTAAGAGAGAAAATTAATCGCATTATACCTAGTCCTCCTAGTACTCTCCTGGAAATTACATTTGATTGGGATATTCACCTTCAGCATGAGAGATTTTCTTTGGTAAAAGATTATAATCCATGTTTTCTCCTTTGTCCAGATGAGGTCCTTGCTGTGCTCAAAGTGGACAATAAAGTGGTTGGCCAAACAAACTGGGGACCAGTYAATAACCAGGCATGGGACCAGAGCTTTGTCATTGAGCTGGACCGGGTAAGTCTGCCCCAGATTCCCTGTGTTGTATTTGTTTTTCCATTTCACCTTACCTGATTTGCTCATCTAGCTGCCGTTCCACTTGATTCAACTCTGTGTTGCTGCTGTCCCCATGTCCTTTTATGTGTCAGTTATCTTAGTCTTCCTCTGAAGGCAGTGCACCTCTGGCAGAGATTCAGCCTGAACAGCATCTGTTGTCCTTCTCTCCTTATCTGAGCAGTTTTATTTCATCTTACCAGCAAAGTGGCTCTCACAGGGATTTCTGAAATGGGAGGCCAAGACAGCCATCTCCAAGAGGGTCTTTAGCTAGGARGATCTGAAAACATCAGAGAAAGCAGGGAACAGAAGGATTAAAGAAGTTTCTTATACATAGAAGTTTCTTCTGTTTAGTTTACTGAATTTTTACAACAGCGTGTGTGTGCCATTTCCAGAGCATGGGGCGGTATGTAACTCTTCTGCTTTTTTTTTTTTCCTCCCCCACCACTCACCCATCCCACCAGTCTCGTGAGCTAGAAATTGCAATTTATTGGAGAGACTGGAGAGAACTATGTGCAGTGAAGTTTTTACGTTTGGATGATTTCCTTGATAATGAACGTCACGGGATGTGCCTCTCACTCGAACCCCAAGGAATGCTGTTTGCAGAGGTATAAATGTCAGCTTTGTTTCTTTTTCAGAGAACTCTGTCTGTTTAGGGTGCCTGCCCTGAAAGCAGTTGTTCAACCCAGGATACAAGGAATGGAAGGAGCAATAATCTAGAAGGGTAGAATGACACCTGAAATCCTTTTTCATCAATATCACATATAAGAATAAGGAACAAGATAATAGATGTGCACATGCCATAGCCCAGAGTGACTCTTCAGCTGCTCCACTGTAATTATATGTGTGTGTGCTGTGAAATCCGTTGGTTTTTATTTGCTTTCATTATGAGTCATTGGTGACACKTTAATTAAATGTATGGCTTAATGGTCAGAATTGAATCACAGAGACTGTAGAATCAGAGATCCAAATTCCCTCTGGGTATGCTTATTTTACCATCTTTCTGAGGCTAGTAGTAGTTTGAAGTACCATCAATGAAGAGATCATCCAGATAATCCCTTAAAAGCCGCAGTACGTTCTCCTTTGTGTTGTGATGAAAGTTCCTGTGGTTATCTTTCCAAAAGTAGGATCTTGACCTCATGTACCAAAATTTGCCTCCTCTCCACTGCTTCTTGTTCTTTGTGGGGGTTGGTTTTGTTTTTTTRGTTTTTACTTCTGTGCCATGGACTACTACTTTTTTTACTCTACAAATGGCTGTGTTTTTTATGCATGGCTTTACAAATTAGATTAATTTTGTTTGGGATATGAATTGGTCTTAATTCTGGGGGTTTCCTGCATTTCAGGTAGCAGAAAATTCCAACGTCGAAAACCACAGTTGAAGTAACAGATGTTTAGAGGGTGAAGCTAGAATAACGCAGTCTGGAGCCTATAGGAGTGACTCCTAACTTAGCAAACAGATATGAATGGAGAATTTGATGAGAGAGCAGGCATGTGTGAAAGTTTGTGTTCACAGTGTAAGTGAAGAATCCTCACAAATCCCCTTTGCTTCTCTGACAGGTGATGTTCTGTAATCCTGTCATTGAGAGAAAGCCAAAACTGCAGCGACAGAAACGGATTTTCCCCAAACAGAAAGGTAAGCTGCTGGAGAACTGACTGCTTACTATCTAGGGTGTGTAGGTGAGGTCAGGGGTTTGCACAAGCAGGCTGGCGTGCACTCCTGTCCCATTAAATTTGTGAGACATTCAAATGCTTGCTAATTACTGTGTGTAAGCAGGTGGGCTTTATTAGAATGTGAAAGTTTGTTCAGTCACAAAAAATGCAGGCAGCCTGGCTGCAGCATGGTGTGTAATGTGATATTGTTGTGGTGTTTCTATTCACAATTAACATTGTTAGGAAGATATAATTACTAGTTATTTAGCAGACTTCTTAGCAAGATCCAGGACTCAAACTGTACTAGTTTAACCAGCAATCCTGTTACTGATGAACAGATATTGGAAGGTTTTCTGGAAAACTCTGAATTATAGAAGACTAGCATGAACAGGCTGCTGATTGTCTGTCAAGTCTTTAGAGCTGGCATCTCACATTAATAGTTTAGGGACTGGAATAGCTTGCATACTTTCTTTGTTGTCTGCAAATTCTTTCTTGTTAAGCTGAATAAGGTAAGACTTCACATACTGAGAACTCCTGGCAGTGGGGATAAATGAGATTTTATATTTATATTCTTCAGGAAGTAGTAAAAGTAATGAAAGCATCCCAAATGTTTTACTCTTTTTAAGACATTTTCAGAAACTTTCTGTTTAAAATTGATTAAAATGCAGTGTTGAAATAGAAGAAAATCTGACTTAAAATAAATYTTTATTTTTGCAATTTCTACTTGAGGGTTGTTATGATATTATATGGAGGTGAACTTAGGTGAAATAGTAGATCTGTTTCATCATCATCATTATTAAACTTTCTTCCCTGGAAAAAAGCCCATTCTCCCTAGGGTGGGCTACCTTTTTGAGTAACCCATGGGTGTTTGGGTGAAAACGATAATTTAACAGTACGTGAGATTGTAATTTGTGCTTTGTAATCCCACTGGTGTTTTGACTCTGACTCCTCCAGGGAAGGAATTTCTCCGAGCTCCTCAAATGAACATAAATGTTGCTGCTTGGGGTCGTCTGATGATGAGTTTCCTCCCTCCGTGTAGTTCCATGAGCACTCTGAGTCCCCCACTTCATGATCCCATTCACACAGACTTCTCTCCAGTTACTCCGCAAAGTCATGTTGATTCAATGTCCAAATTGAGTAGGTAAGTCATGTTCTGAGTGTTGCTGGATGACACTCTGGATCTATCTAAGGATAGATCTTAAAATTCTGTTGCACCTTACTAAGGTGGAGGAAGATATTGATGTGAAAATTGTACCTGTGGAACTTAATTCAGGATCTTAAGAAAAGCCAATGCTGCCTGAAACAATGTGGTTTTAGTGGGGCGTTCAATATGCTGTGGCTAGCTCTGATTTATTGTTAGCACTTGGACCGATTTCCAGACTTCCTGTCCCAACAAGCAGTGTGTTCCAGAGTCAGGGGAACCTCAGCAGCTTTCTTTTCCTCTGCAGTAAGATCTGTGGGCATAAAAGTGGTGATAAGTAAACACTGTGATACAAAAAAAACCCAAAAGCAGATTTTAAAAAATTATTTTATGTACACAAGAAAATGTACTGGTTCTGCACTGCAAAGGAAAGAAAATTCCACTCATTAAATGTCTTCAGCAGTATAGTAACTGAGCTTTATGCAAGGTCACAATGTGATTGTTGTGGTAAAAATTCACTCCTCTTTCATGAGGTTACATGTACCCCAACCACTCGCATAATGTGGCACTCTAAAGGTACATAACTAAGCTTTTAAGTATGCTGTAGAAGAAAATTCTCTAAATAATATTTTTTTTAAATTGTTGGAATTAATTTATAGAGAATTAGTCATTCTCTGAAAGAGACTATTCCCACTGATTCACAAGACATAGAAAAGAAAAAAAAATCGATTCAACTACTGTGTTGCTATTAAAATCAAGACTTCCTTTCAATTCTTGACCATAGTGACTTATTTCTACACACCTATGTTTCATTAATTTTATAGCATCAGAGAGCTAGTGTTGGAATGTGAGTGTAACCATCACCAACTTAATAGCTCATTTTCTTTTCATTCATTTAGGAGAGCATATGTCTTGTCGATACTTCACAGACTTGTGGTGTGAATCAGAGTCCTGTTGTCCAGTGTATTGGACCGAACTAAACTTTGCTTATATAGCAAAGGTGATGCAAAGGTGTCTGTGTACGATGTTCTGCCCTAAGGCCATCTCCTTCAATTTTGTCTTACAAATGCAGTGACTTTCCTGTGGCTAAGCTTACATTTGCTGATGAAGCACCACCTAAGCCTCCACGCCTTTTTCTGATGGCCAACTCCAAAGAATCAACACCGTCTCCTGCAGATTCTCCGGTAATCATTGGGGCTAGTAGGGAGACTTTTCTCTGTTGGTTGGTATTCTTTCAAGGCCCGGTTCTTCTTATTTGTTTATTACCAGAGAAATTAACTATACTTTAGGCAGGCACCTCCTCATTAGCTGGCTGATCTCCAGGGATTCAGTGAGCTATTTTGGCATGGAGTCTTCACAAAAGTGTTGCACCTCTTTCCTTTTTTTTTCCCCTTATTTCTCTTTTTTCCTCTTCTGTTTCCTCTTCTGTTTCCTCTTCTGTTTCCTCTTCTGTTTCCTCTTCTGTTTCCTCTT